>NEWO01000104.1:1478627-1499173 GCA_003013225.1 Phalaenopsis aphrodite | reverse complement strand
AAAAGAATGTGGAATAGATGTAAATTTTCCTATATTTTAATATTTTCAAATCAAATCTCCGGTCATTCCTTCAGAAATTTGCTGATTATGAACCAAGCTTATTGATCAATCAATGCTTAAAGATCAATCTAAATTTAAATCTCAGGGAAGAAAAAGAGGAGTTGGAGAGCAGCTTACCATCTTAGCAGACCTTAAATCTTCTGTCAATACATCACCATCATGTACTACTTTTCTGCAAGATAAATTTATGATCAGTTACAGATATTTTAGAGAAAAATCAGTGGCTAAAATGGGCCATTTACATGCATACCGCTCAATTCTTATGTATTTACATATCTAGCACCTAAGCTTGGATTTTTTACATTTATACAAGTTACCACTCAACTTTATCATATCACACGGAAAATATCACCATTTTAACTTTTAAAACGTGCAAATACACCATTTCTCGCACGGGTGGGATGGCGTATATGTAAAAATGGATGTGTATGTGGTAGATATGTAAATGCATAAGAGTTGAGAGGAGTGCATGTAAAATCTTCCTAAAATTTCGATAAAAGTGCTGAGAACTAACCTTCTCCGCGTTATTCCCTTCTCATCGCCAACGGATTCTATGCCACCAAGATTTGGTACTTTGTTGACGACATCCGTTAAGAAATCAAATGCACTATACATCTTTACACATTGTTTTCTGTGAATTAAGAAAAAGAAAGGATAAAACAGTCCTTAGTATAAACAAATTCATTTGATCTTCAAGCAATAGATTCTTATATATATATATATATATATATATATATATATCCGTGTGCGTGTCGTTCGCCTTCTCTATTTGGTAGTGCAGCCTAGCTTAAGTTCCCTGTGGTCACGGGTTCGATCCCGCCTGAGTGCATCTGCCTTATAGTGCGTGATCGAGTGGTTAGACATATGAGGGTGGTTGGGGGCTCGTATCATAGCCACTGACCATTTTTTTTGTGAATATATATATATATATATATATATATATATATATATATAGGGGCATTTATACAAACATACCGCTCATTTCCTATGTATTTATATACATAACACCTAAACTTTACATTTATACATCCAAATGTATAGTATCACCTAAAAAATACCAGTTTTTTCACATTTAAAAAGTGATACATCTTTTCAAGTTGGCATATATGTAAAAACTAAAGTTGAGATGTTAGATGTGTATATATATATATGCATAAACTTGTTGGGGTATTTACATACAAGCCACTCAATTCTTATGTAATTACATACCCAACATCTAAAATTTGCTAGCCATATTTCTACCACCCAAATCTTTCACTTGTCACTTAAGAAACATCATTTTTTTTTTAGAAAGTGAAATACAGCTTTTGGCATATAAGCAAAAACTAAAGCTTTGGTGTTAGATTTGTAAATAAATAGAAATTGAGTGGTATGTATGTAAATCTTCCAAAATTTTTTGACCCAGCTATTTTGTTTAAATTTCATGCTTCAATACTGAGTACTCAGAAGGTTCAGATAGTTGGCTGATGTTTTAATAAATTATATATAACAGCCCAAATGAAATTTAAGTATAATGAGGATTCATAAAACTGATCTAATTAGGCGCCGCATATGACAACAGGATAAATTACTATGTTGGGATAATGATGATGAATAATTGCATTGTGCAGTAGGTGGGTGGAGCAAATAATTGTTGAGCTTAATGCCAAAAATAAAACGAAAGTTAAATAGAAGATTATTCGGGTGATTTTAATCATAAGAAAGCATAACATCTGATGCAGAATGTCGAGCGGCATGCATATGACAATGAAAAAAATCATAAAATAAATTTCATCACTATACAGTAATCATGTAATTAGCTGATTTGATTGTTTCATGTAATTGTTAAAAGTATGGTGGTTTGGATAGCATTGGCAAACTCTCCCCCCATTCAAATCTAAATTTGGTTGGCACACCACAAACAATTCAAGGCTAAAAAAAACCTATACACAATTCAAAGAGCAGTATCAAATTTCAAAGCAGTTGTGGGCAGCAACTCCTTCATAGAAGTTTATTTATTTATTTATTTATTTTGTAGTTAGTAACTTTCATGGAAATTATTAATTTATTTCTTATCATCAAAGAACAAATTCGAATTCATGTCTATTCAATTGAACTATATTATGCATAATGGAATTATTGTTTTGTTTGATTTGATGTGGGAAACTTCAACCTCTTCTATGATGCACAAACAATCCTACATAAGGAGCCATGTAGTGTCAGACAAGTATCGGACACGGATATGGCTTCAACATGTGTCAAACAAGCCATACAAGTGTCTAATTTAAATAATATTTAGAAAAAAGCCACGGGTGTAAATTTAAAATTTCGAAGAATATTTTTTAGATTAAAATTTAAAAAAAATATTCTATTTTTATGTTTAAAAGTTATCAAGAAAGGCTCCATATTACATTTGTACATGATAACAAGATATGAGATGTTGCATGAGAAGAATTTGAGACATTGTATGATATACTAATTTTAGAGATTGCAAACATTTCTCTTGATGAGTTAGATTGAAAGCTAAAAAATTAATAATGATGATAGTGAAGGCGATGTATAAATTGGAATTCATGTATATTTAATTGAACACTATTATGCGTAAATGAAATTATTGTTTTGTTTGATTTGATGTGTGAGACTTCAACCTCTTCTATGATGCACAAACAATCCTAATTAAAGAGCCGTGTAGTGTCAGACAAGTATCGAACACAAATAAAGCTTGAACACGTGTTAGACATGACATACAAGTATCTGATTTAAATAACATTTAGAAAAAAAAAACACAAGTGTAAATTTAAAATTTCTAAAAATATTTCTAGTATTAAATTTTTTTTTAAAATATTTTATTTTTATATTTAAAAGTTATCAAGAAAGACTCCTAATTACACGGGAACATGATAATAAGATGTAGGATGTTGTATGAGATGGATTTGAGATATTTGATGATATACGAATTTTAGAGATTACAAACATTTATCCTGATGAGCCAGATTGAAAGCTATATACTTAATAATCATGATAGTGGAGGGTGATGTATAAATTGGAATTCATATCTATTCAATTGAACCCTATTATGCATAATGGAATTATTTATTTGTTATATTTGATGTGGAAGACTTCGACGTCTTCTATGATGCACAAACAATCCTAATTAAGAAATGATGCAATGTCAAACAAGTATCGGACACAAACACAACTTCAATGCGTGTTGGACATGACATAAAAGTGTCTCAATAATATTTAGAAAAAAGAGACGAGTGTAAATCAAAATTTCTAAAAATATTTTTAAGATTAAACTTTTAAAAATTATTCTATTTTTATATTTAAAAGTTACCAAGAAAGACTCTAAATTATATGAAAACATGATAACAAGATGTGAGATATTGCATGAGATAGATTTGAGACATTCGATGATATAAGAATTTTAGAGATTGCAAACATTTCTCTTGATAAGTTAGATTGAAAGCTATAAATTTAATAATGATGGCAGTGGAGGTGATGTATAAATGCATGTCAAATAAATTAAGCCTTTTATTTCGTTTAGTGAATAGTTGATTAAGATATTCTTAATATTGATGAATACAAAAAAATTAGTACTTATTTTTTCTATATCATAAATTAAATAATATATCTATGGATCCCTTAACTTTTGAAAATTAAAGTTATTAAATTTCTCATCAACTCTGCTTTCTTCTTATTTATTTTATTTTTATCAATCCATTGATAATTTATATTATAAATCCATATCTGACAAATATCAGTGTCATATATTTTTAATAAAAAAAAGTACCACGTATACGTGCCCCCATGTTTGTATCAGTGCAACATAGAACCTTTTGCTTGGACAGCTTGGAGGCCTTTCCTTGGTCGAATCCCTTGGTGAGGAATTCCTCTCACTTAGTTATGCTCAAACACTATTTCCTTCACCTCAACCATCGCATTGGTCATCTTCATTACTACAAGCTCTTAACCTCCTACCATCCAAACCCCATAACCTTCAACCTTAGCAAGTTCTTATCAGATTTGCTCTCTTTATCATTCTGATGGGTACATTGACTCTAAAAATAATATTATCAAATTTGTTTTAGAAGCAAACTACATTAGGCTTTTCTCTCGAAGGACATTTCATATCAGTGACTTTCAATATATATACTATAATGATAACCTCCTTTTTTGACTATTCTGAGGAACCACCTATCCCATCAATCTATATTGAATGTTCTAGGCTTCGCTTATAATTATTTCAATCAATCCACTCTGCACTCTCTGGCTTCTTTCATTGGCACCAGTCCTGGTAGAACTAGACGTTGCCAGTCAAAAAAACAGGTGGTATGAATTGTGATTTGGGGGCAAAATTTAACTGAATATTTCTAGGCACATTCATAACTGGGAAAATATAATTATCTGGCTCAAAAGATAACAATCAAATGATCAAATCCAACCCTGTATCACTTTGAAGGCAACTCCTCCGGTAGAACAAGTCCACAATTAAAGGTTAAAATTAGTCATTTTCACTGAGAATTAGAGGATATTGTAATGGGCACAAGCTAACTTGACGGTGGAGATCAAACCATCACCTACATGCATCACCATAAATCATTGGCCACCACTGTAAATCAAGATGCTAACTTTAAAATCCAGATGAGAGCACACTGTGTTAACTCTCTAGTGAATAATAGTTATGAGAGCACACTGAATTACCTCTCTAATGAATAGAAGGTTTCAAAATCTATTCATTAGGCATGGCAGGAATAAAAAAAGCTTTCATTTTCAATAGGCTTCAAGCAAAGGAGATACAAGAGTTATTTTAATAAAAAACAATATTTCCTTTATATAAGAAAATTATTTTAATAAAAAAGAGGAAAAAGGAAAACCATAAATATAAAATAGGAATCTGCAGCATCATTATGCAGCAAAATGTAAGACAAAAAGTATTCTAACGGCCAACTTACAGGTGTGAAGAATTCAATGTTTTTGCGCCTTTCTGGGTAGTCACTTCATAAGCCCTATCACATAGGTCCTGAAGAAATAGTTCGAGGGCTTTTGCTGAAAGAGGAAAGTAAATGTAAGATATTAGGAAAATAAGCAGCTACGTGTAAATATTCCAATTACAAAATGATTCAATATTGAAACATCCAACATGTAATTATAAGAAGACTGAAACATCTGCAAGCAATGTTATAAGCAGGTGAGGAGTCCAGAATATTATATATTTACAGATGCCCGCGATCAATGTTAAGCAGCCAATACTAGTTCAGAAGTCTAAAATTTTGTGGAATGAGATTTAACTACAATTTTCCAGTGGAGAACATTATTGTATAGGGAAATGATCCGAAGATCAACAGAAAGTTTATTTTAATTTGGGCAGATTTACATACACACGACTCAATTTTTTATGGATTTACATATCTAACATCTAAACTTCAATTTTTACTTATATAGCATCTTACCTATCCATGAAAAGGTGTATTTCACTTTTTAAAAGTTACTATAGTGACATGTTTGATGTAATACGAAAGATTTAGGTGTTGTAAAAGTAAAAAATAAAATTTAGGTGTAAGATATGTAAATACATAAGAATTGGGTGGTATATTAGTATATATGTACATGACACTTTAATTGACGTGCTGCCATGTATAACCAAGCCTTTGACATTTGGCATGACCCACTTTCTTTCATGGAGAGTTACAGGCCTGCATGAACTTTGGCATTCCTCAGCCTTTCCTTCATGATGAAATACATTCATCCATGTTTTAATGTGAAGATAAAAATATATTTACCTTCTCATTAATTTATTCATACGGAGTAGCAAATTAGCAATAGAGCGTAGGCATGGTTGGAATTTGTAATTCTCTTTATACTCAAGAAAAAAATTTTAGGGGCATTTATATGTATATCACCCAATTCCTAGGCATTTACATATCAACACCTAAAATTTACTTTTTTACATTTAAGCCACCCAAATTCTTCATATCACATTAAAAATATCACCATTTTAAGTTTTAAAACGTGATATATACCATTTCATGCATAGGTAAGGTGGCATGTATGTAAAAATTAAAGTTTAGGTGGTAGATATTGAAATACATAGAAATTGAGTGGTATGTATGTAAATCCTCCAAAGTTTTATTGGGAGGTCCCAAAACTCATTTTCTTGAGTTGTGTGGGATTATAATATTTTTTCTTCAAAATCAATTCAATGCTCTTCTTCCTCTCTTGACAAAAAACATCTAGCCCTATGACGTGTACGAAATGTGTGGTGTAATTTCTTATATTTTCTTGATTAATTATATTATTTTTATATTTGTTTCAGTGTATTTTTGTATGTTTTGCAAGTTATTGATGGCATGTTAGTAAGGGGGTGCATTATAAGCAAATTTATCCTAACTCATTTTCTGGCGTCCCAGCGCTCAACCGAAGCGCTTAGGCACCATAAGAAGCTCACATTCTACTAGGGAAATCGAGAACCCAAAAAGAAGGCGCTCCACCCAAGAGTCGAGGCGTTCAAAACAAGAAACACGTGAAGGACTGAGAAGAAGGAAGTCGGTGCAGCAACTAGGTGCTTAGGCACCCAAAGCAGAAAAATAGCGCCCACATCGGCACCTAGGCGCATGAGCATGATCCTTTTACACCATGCAAGTCTAAAAGCTCAAAAATTTTGTTCTACAGGCTGATGCCTAGGAGTCCAACACTGATTTTGAGAAATTTTGGCAGTTTGGTGTCCCTGTGGCAATACCATTGGTATAAAAATCTTGGAATCAAAGAATTAGGGGTGCCCTGACTATATTTCCAATCCCAAAATGCTATGAGAGAGATTTGAGGGGAAGTTGAGAAAGAGTGTTTGAGAGTGTTAGGGAGAGACTAGTGAGTTGATTTAACCATTGTAAGACTATAAGAGTGTTGTCAAGTAGAGATACATTGTAAAGTAGAATCCTTGTGGAGTGACGCAAAAAATTTATCGGGTTTGGCGGTTCTTACTCATTTATAAACTTGATTTTTCTTAATTTTAATGGAATTTCTATTGTGTTCATCTCTCATGCTTAGTAACTAAATTCATCTCTCTCTTGGATTGGTAATCTATCTTAGAATTATCAATTTTATGTGATTGTTAAAATCTTTTGGAATATGTTGATATGTTTACTGTACAGTTTTATTTGTTTCCAAATTAACCACTTAGAATGTTAAAATACGTTGTAATCTAGGACGACTGAAGAATGCTGGTGAAAAATTTAAGTTAATATACATTGTTTTAGGCGAAAACAAATATTGCTGCTAGGATAGTGTAATCAATAAAGAAACATAAAATCGTTTGGGAGACTAAACTGTAATATGAAATCCCAAGTCTTCTTATTGACCTTGGAAGAGGCTAAGAAGTATATATGCTTCCAACTCAATGGTCAATAAGAAATCCCACAATAAGAATTTCTTAGGTCCAATTCAAGAGAGATTCTCTCACTTGATAGAAAACCCTACTCTCATTCCTTAGGATTTGACTTTTGCAAAAGGATTTTAGACACTTTAAAATTTTAAAAATTTTGACTCTTCAAACTAGACCAATGATTAATAAACTAGAACTTTCATTTTAATGAAAATTAACATGTTCTCTGTGGGATTGATACACATACTAAAAAAATGCATACACTACTTGATGGGCGCGTATATTTACATCGTTGGAGTCTACTTCACCGCCACGTGGATTAAGTTTTTATTGTCATTGTCGAGGAACGACCTTAATTTTCAATTTATGAGGCTTTAATTGAAAATTTGAAGTTTAGATTTGAAGCTCACACTGCTATTGACATTTTGTATGTTATTGGTGTCTTTCATTAATTGTGTTGAAAAACTCCAAAAATTTTGTGACTTATGATTATTTATTTATTTATTGCACGATATGGCTTAAGAGTGTTTGTTGTTTTATGTATATCATACCCTATATTTGTTTATTCTGTTAGTTTAGGGTTATCACTAGTTAGTCCTATGCGTGTATGCGTAGGATTGAAACCGTTGAACTAGTCTCATTTGACCCTGAAATTAAAAAAAATTACCAAAAAATTTAAAAACATACAAAACTTAAACACAAAATTAGGAGCAATGGCATACCCTCCAGAAGAAAATATTCATCTTAGACCACTTAGGGACTATGTTAACCCTTCAGTACAACAGATTCACCAAAATATCAATAACCTTGTCGTAGAAGCCGATACCTTTAAACTGAAGTTTGTCATAATCCAAATGATCCAAAATAACCATATTGGAGGTTCACTTATTGAAGACCCTAACTTGTACTCAACCAACATTCTTGAAATATGTGCGACCTTTAGGTTTAACGTGTCTCTAACAACGAAGTTGGACTTAGGTTATTTCTTTTTCACTTAAAGATGAGACTAAGATAACGCTAAATTTTTAGCATTAGGGTTTATCACCACTTGAACTAATCTAACCCAAAAAATTCTGAGTTAAGTACTTTTCACCCTCTAAAATTGTCAAGCTTAGAAATGACATTAAATTCTTTCACCCAGTTAAAGAGTGAGTCAATTTATGAAGCTTAAAAGAGATTTAAGAAGTTGCTTAGGAAATGTCATACTATGCCCTACCCGATTGGTTAATTATTTAGGTTTTTATAACGGGTTAGTAGGATCTTTGAGGTCTTTTGTAGACGCTGCATCTGGCGAACTTTAATGTCTAAAACTATTGAGGAGGTCTATACACTTATAAAGAGATGACTACCAATATTTTTCAATGGCATTCTGAGAGAATCAACCCTAGATGAATATTCAATGCCTATGCTATTGATGTGTTAACAATTTTGACTTCATAAGTAACCGCTATATTGAGAAAACTAGACAACTTAGGTTTAAATTTTACACCAAGTTCACCAACAATCGAAGTGAATATGTATGGTGAGTTAGTTGATCCTAGTGATCTAGAGTCCCTGAATGCAATAAACAACATACCCAATAACCACAAATCACTCAAATTTTAATTGGAATAACAATCAAAACGTAAGAAATTACACTTTGGATAGTAACCGACCTAATACCTAAAGCAATTGGAACAATCTGAGAAATAACAACCTGAGACCTACCTATCCACCAAGATTCACTTTAAATCCTCAATTTAAAAAGAAGATATTATCATTGGAAGTAGGGTTGCAAATGGGAAATCCAATACAAAATCAAGTTGCAGTCATAAGGAACATAGAGATAAAATTTTGCAAGAAGCTAATTCATTGAATCAGAGATCCCAAGGGATGTTACTAAGCAACACTAAGATAAATCCTAAGGACCAAGGAAAGGAACAATATAATGCCATAAGATTGAGAAGCGGAAAAGAGTTAAAGAAGGTATTTAGGGAAGAGCCTAGCATATAAGAAGAGTCTAAGTCTAAGAGACTTATTGAAAAACATTCATTAGGGAAAACACCTTCACCTCCTACGAAAGAATTTGAGAGACCATCACCACTTTTTTTCTCAAAGACTATCTAAAAAAACATTGGACCATCAATTCTCTAAGTACTTAGAAATGTTTAAGAAGCTTACCATTAACATTTCATTTGATAAAACTCTTGAATAACCATCTAGCTATGTTAAAATTTTGAAGGACATTAAATAAAAAACACAAGTTGGAAGAAATTGAAATAGTAGCCCTTAGTGAAGAGTGTTGTGATATAATTAAGAGGAAACTATCACAAAAACTTAAGTATCCAAGTAATTTCACTATTTCATGCACTATACAAGATAGTTTCTTTAGAAGACATTCTGTGATTTAAAAGTAAGTATCAATTTAATGCATTTTTCAATATTTAAGATAATAGAATTATGAGAGATTTAACCTACCACTATGACACTTCAGTTAATAGATCAATCTTTGACTTATTTTAGGGCAGTATCTCTATGATCCTATCATGGGAAGTACGGTTGCAAATGGGAAATCCAATACACAATCAAGCTGCAGTCATAAGGAACATAGAGTTACAATTTTGCAATTAGCTAATTCATTGTTACTAAGCAACACTAAGTGAATCCTAAGAACCAAGGAAATGAACAATATAATGCCATAAGATTGAGAAGCAGAAAAGAGTTAAAGAAGGTAGTTAGGGAAGAGCCTAGCATATAAAAAGAGTCTAAGCCTAAGAGACCTATTGAAAAACATTCATTCGGGAAAACGCATTCACCTCCTACGAAAGAATTTGAGATATCATCACCACTTTTTTCTCAAAGACTACCTAAACAAAAATTGGATCATCAGTTCTCTAAGTTCTTAGAAATGTTTAAGAAGCATACCATTAACATTTCATTTGATAAAACTCTTGAATAGACATCTAGCTATGTTAAAATCTTGAAGGGCATTAAATAAAAAACGCAAGTTGGAAGAAATGAAACAGTAGCCCTTAGTGAAGAGTGTAGTGATATAATTAAGAGAAAACTATCACAAAAACTTAAGTATCCAAGTAATTTCACTATTTCATGCACTATACAAGATAGTTTCTTTAGAAGACATTATGTGATTTAAAAGTGGGTATCAATTTAATGCATTTTTCAATATTTAAGATATTAGAACTATGAGAGATTTAACCTACCGTTATGACCCTTCAATTGATAGATCAATCTTTGACTTATTTTAGGAGGGTTATAAATGATGTCCTAATCAAGGTTGATAAATTCATTTTCCCAGCAAATTTTATTGAATTGAACATGGAGGAAGATGTTGTGATCCCAATTATACTAAGAAGATAATTTCTTGCAACTACCATGGCCAATATTGACTTGCAAAAAGGGAAATTAACTATTAGAGCTTAAGACCAAGAATTAATTTTTCAAATTTATAATTCTATTTCTACCCCTATTTATCCCCCACAAGAGAGTTTTAAATTGGAGATAAAAAATTTGTGAGAAATATTGAATGAGGAGAGAGAATTTAAATATATTTAGAAAAATAAATTGGGATCACTAACATATACTGTAGGAAAGCCTCTGGGAATCAAGAATTTTGGATAGTTGATATTGGCTTATCAGAAAGGCAATTTAATCATGGTGAAAACTCAGGTATGATTTGATATTGTCTGGCTAAGGACACTAAACTAAGCACTCCTTGGGAGGCAACCCAAGCGTTATTTTGTGATTTGATTACTTATTTGATTGCTAGTTTGCTTTAGTTTAATATTTTTAATTGTGTGTGCTTGATTTGCTTTGATTTTTATTAGTGTGATGTTGCTTTGGGAAAATAATTGACCTTGGGAATTTTACACTGCGAGCCACCGCGCACAAGCCTGGCGCCCCACCGCTTCTTCCATGTTGTAAAGGGTCACGCCGCTTAAACTGAAAAACCTTGAGCTTCCTTGGATACTACCACTACAACGCTCCCACAAGCACTCCTTGCGCACCTCACCTATTTCACAGATCTAATCAAGTGCCTAGGCGCTCAACCTTAAAAACCCGGCGCCCAACCTACTTTGCTTTATTAGGTTCCCTCAATTCATTTTTATCTCACGTAGCCTTTTTCCCTAGCTATCAAACAAAAGCACGAAGAAAAGGGAGGAGAAGAAGGAAGGGGAGAGATAGGAGCACCAAGGATTTTCACGGGCCTAGAGGTGAGATTTCTTAGTATTTCTATTGCATTTATCGCTTTCACTTGTTATTTCACCTTTCCATTGGATGCCAAAAATTTCGTTAGTACCGGTGCAGCAACATGATATAATGATATTTTGGTTCCAAAAAAAAGTCATTCCATAGAGGATTTATTGAAGTCGGGGGTAGGGTAGAAAGTTTGATTGTTGGTAGGGAATGGGAGAGATTAGACCTGGGTACGATAATTCCTGTGATTAGAGAGTTTATGCCAATGCCAGAGAGCATAAGGATGAAGTTCTCATTAGGATGAAGTAGGTTGATATAAGTTCTGCGAAAATCAATTCTCTTTAAATCAATCCTTTTAATTAACTACGAAGATTTATAAGCAAAGAAATGTTTAGAGTTTCTAATGGTGAAAGTTTCTTTACTAGTCCTCTAGGAATAGTCAACATGAAAGTTTTATGGCTAGACCTTAAGCTACTAAAGAGAAAACTAGACCTCAACCAAAAGTGAGGTCAGCATGAAAATAATGCTCGATCTTATTTTTTTAGTGCGAGATTTAAGCTCACGGCCGCCGCCATCTGTGAGATTGCTAAATTAATTATTCTTAATTTACTCTCTCTCCTATTTATTAGCCACCTTCTTAGTTGCTCATTTTAAAGCTTCATCTTTGAAGTGGAAAAGAAATTACTTGCAATTTTTATAGTTATAAAGGTTTACATATACATGAAAAAGTGTAGGGTCATTTGCATTCATGCCACATAATTCCTATGTATTTACATATGTAACTCTTAATTTTGATGTAAATCAAATGTAGTCACAAAGATAAACTGTTTTATGCAGGAGAATGATGTTTCCTATGTTTTGAGTTTAAAATAAAATAAATTCACTCACTTCTTTTTTTGCGAGATTTAAGTTGTCTTTAAATGCAAAGATCAACTTCTGGCCCGACATTCTCCAGCATAAAACAGGGGAACAACACCCATAGAACATTATGAATGGTTAATTATGTCTTTCGGTTTAAAAAATGCGCCTAGTATATTTCAAAGGAACCTGACGGGAAATCACCAAAAACTTCTGGATCCATCGGCTTCTGGATCCATAGTATATATGTCATTCCAATACAGTTGTGATCGAACCCTGGAACTGGATTGGTTTTGGGTATGATTGTCAATGGATCTGCAACTGGATTAGGGCATCCATCCACTATTTTCCTACTATGCAGTCAATCGCAAGTACCTTATGAGAGTTGGGAGAAAGTGTTTCTTCCTTAGAAGCCGATGGATCCAGAAGTTTATTACAACAACACAATTCAATACCTTATGTTGTTGTGTGACGGGAAATCAGCATGCGTTCAGTTTGTAACACATATTTGAAGATAAGTTTAACAAAGTTTCTTTCAGATTTCAGTATATCTGTCAAATTGTACATTTTGTGCGATGGATAAAGTGCCGCAGAACCGCACGTTGGTTCTAAATTATAATGAACAAAGAATGGTACAGCTAAAAGGAATTAGGAAAAGTTAATTATGTCTTTCGGTTTAAAAAATGCGGCTAGTATATTTCAAAGGAATAATTTGATGTAACTCTTAATTTTAAACTTAAAGAAGTGAGAGTAAACTGTTTTATGCAAATGAAAATAATGCCAGAACTTATATTAATATAAGTTCTGCGAAAATCAATTCTCTTTCTGGCCTCCCTAATATTCCCAATGATGAATATTCCCTTTTCATGCCTTCTGAAGCTAACTTAATTCAGATTATTACCTTTTTAACTGATTTTTGTGGCTCTTGGCATTCTTATGACCAGAAATTGGTCAATTTTCTTGTCTCTACTATGAACGTCAACTCGAAGGAGTGGCATTACTTTGTTTCAACCAAATTTCTCCCTTCGATCAATATGAGTGAGGTGGCGAGATAGAGCGATTTTAAACTATTTTCATATAGAAGGAAAGGTCCATAGATATTGGGAGTAACATTAATATTTCCATTCATAGCATCATTAAGGGGGGTACAATGATTGGTCTTGAGCACTCTTCAGTGAATTTTTGTTGTGTTTAAAGGTTGGGGTGAAGTATGAGTCTTGGGAGGAACAGTTCCAACCTAGCAATGACATATGAGAGGGCTTCTTATGAGAGAGGATAGAGTTCTAGATTCGCCCCCTCCCGACCCCAACCTTCCTTTTCCTACTTTACCACCATTTCTGAAAAGCAGGCCACCTAGAATGATGATATTACAATTCTACAATGAGCATGACATGGACCAAAAGCTCAATTTTTACATTGATCAGCACCAAAGAGAGTGCGAGTACCAAGTATAGGCTTCGATGAACTTAGAGAGATGAAATGGCACAGCCATAAACAAAGGGAACCTAGCACTGCTCATCTTTCAGATGCACCACCATTCTGCTACTATGGAGAGATTGTCGAGCCATGGAGGAGAATGAGAGGGACGATGACGATGCTGGTGAAGGTTACGGTGAAGACATCTTATCCCTTCAATATGCTGACTACACTGTTGTGGTTACTCCTTGTTGTGTGCGTGTTTTTTCTTAATGTTATTTGTGTTGAATATTTTTATGGATGTGATGCTGGAGTTATGTGCTTATGCTGTGACTAAATGAGGTCTTTATTTACTATGAACTTGTGATGTGATATATATATTTACATACAACTATTCTTTTCTATTATGTGATTCATGAGATTTGATGTGTAAGAAATATGTGGTGTTATTTTCTATATTTTCTTGGTTGTTTGTATCAGGGTATTTCTACATGCCTTTGCAAGTTACAGGCTATAGGTTGCAAGTTAGCAAGGGGGAGCATTTGGAGCAAATTTATCTTAAGTCAATTTCAGACGCCACGGTTCCCAGCCAGAGCACTTAGGCACCAGAAAAAACACTCATTCGATTAGGGAAACCGAGAACCAGGAAAGGAGACACTCGAACCAGGAGAAGATTGAAGAATCGGGAAAAAAAGTCGGTTCAACAACTAGGCCCCCAAAGTAGAAATTTGGCGATCCCTTTATGCCATTCAAGACCGAAAACTCGGAAAATTGACGCTCCAAGTTGGTGCCTAAGTGTTTAGGTATCTAATTCCGACTTTCAGAAATTTTAGAGGTTTAATGTCCATTTGGCAATACGATTGGTTTAAAAACCTTAAAATCAATGAATTAGGAGAGTGGTCCCGATTATTTTTCCTAACACAAAACAATGTGAGTGTTGAGGGGAATTTGAGAGTGTGCGTAAGAGTGTTCGAGAGAGATTAATGAGTTAATTTAACCATTTTAAGATGATGGATATTGTTAAGCAGAGATACATTGTAAAGGAGAATCCTTGCGGAGTAAAGCAAGAATTTATCGGGTTTGATTGTTCTTACTCTTGTGCAACTTGATTTTTCTTAATTTTAATTGGAAATTCTATTGCATTCATTTCTCGTGCTTAGGAACTAAATTCTTCCCTCCCTTGACTTGATAACCTAAGTAACTTAGAATTATCCATGTTATGTGATTGTTAAAATCTTCTAAATTATGTTGATATGTTCACTTTGCAAGCTTCACTTACTTCCAAATTTGTCACTTATAATGTTAAAATCTATTGTCATCAAAACGACAGAAGGCTAGTGGAACAATTAAATTAACATAAAATGTTCTAGGAGAATAGAAATATTCTTACTATGATAGTGCAATTAATAGGAAAACATGGAATCTTAGGATTTTTTACCTAGTTTAGAAGACAAAATTGTAATATAAAACCCAAGAACTTCTTATGACCTTGGAAGAGGCGAGTTGAACTGCTCCCAATTGTGGACAATTTTTGAATCACTTCGATAACTCTAGGTTTCTTAGGACCAATTCAAGGGAGGTTCTCTCCCTTGATAGAAAACACTACTCTCATTCCTTGGGATTTTAATTTTGCAAAATTAGGATTTTAGAAAATTTAAAACTCAGAAATTTTCGACTCTCTAAATTAGACCTAGGATTAGTAAACTAGAAATTTCACCTTTTTGGCAATTAACAAGTTCTTCGTGGGATTGATACAAAGACTCAAAAATAAGTATAATCTTTGATCGATACTTATACTTATGCGGTTGACGTCTGGTTTGCCACAGTGCAAATCACCCTCTTTCTAGGGTACAACGGCACACTAACATTTTTGAAAGAAATATCTCACTCCTTTGCCCCAAAACTTCTACTATTTTCCCCCATGGACCTCTTTCTTGGCTCTTCTCATTCCACATAGGAACTACTTTGGAAGAAGAGAGTTATGGGATAGAAGTGCAAGCATAAAAAGGTTACAAGAGATGTGGCCCATTTTATAAAAATGAGTAATGGAAATTCTAAATATTGACTTGTAATCAGAGATAGAGAAGGCATACATGGATGAAAGAAGTTATCAACAATTGCATATTCTTAATAAATTTGCATTTGTTGGCATCAATTTTCAAATGATTTTCTATTGTTAGTGATCATTTATGAGAGGCGTTATGTGATAATAACCACTATTAAAAGCTCACTTTAGCCATGAAACGTGCGCATCATGTCACTCTGCCAAATTATGGTAGTGTTGTGCACTCGTCTCTAGCCCAGAACAAAAACCTGATTGAAATTTCAGGATTCGATTCAACATTTCCACAATAACTACGGCATGACAGCTTACTTCTACTAGTTGTTTCTCTTATTTGTAGCTTATTAATTTTTCATTCTCTCTCACTGGAGTCGGTCATTTTTCAATGGTTCTGTTCAGACTTCAGCACACTCTCTTGCCCGCTAATTTCTTCCATGTTTATCGCTAGTTATCACTACTATTGGCAATTGTTTTTTGGGGAAATTTCATAAGTACCACCCAATTCTTATGTAATTACACATATCTAGCACCTAAACTTGGATTTTTACATTTATAACACCAAAATATGTCATGCCATACCAAAAATACCACCATTTTAACTTTTAAAAGATAAAATACACATTTTTTTGCATAGGTAAGGTGGTAAGTATGTAAAAATTAATATTTAGGTGTTAGATATGTAAATACATAGGAATTGAGGGTATGTATGTAAATCTTTCAATTTTTTATTACTCACAAGCTTCTTCTCCATAAAGTTTCTTGTTGTCTTCTCTGCTTTTTTCACAAGTGCCTCATCTTCACTCTCCCTCGCTTCACATCTTGTCCATCTCTTAATCTCTAACTGATCTCTCAATCTCACAAGCATTCTCGATTTACAAGCATTTTTTCATCACTTCATATTACATTATATGGTCCATGCATGTCTGCAGACATACAAATATGCATGCATGCATTGATAACTCTAATTGTAAAAGCATCGCTTTCTTATGTGAATTAAGGGAAAAAAAAAGAGTATTTACATAGTACACAATTCTTATGTATTTACATCTCAGGCCTAAACTTTCATATTTACACACATAACACTCAAATAATAACACATCAAAAATAACAATATTATCATTTTTCAAAAATAATGAAAAAAAAATTCATGATAGGTTTAAAGCACCAAAGTGCTATGTATGTAAATATGAAAAATTTTCGTGTGAGATGTGTAAATACATAAGAATTGTGTGCAACGTATGTAAATTTCCCAAAAGAAAAAAATGATAGCATTACACATTACGCTTTAAGAAGAATTGTGATAGTTTGATCGATAGTATGGGCATGCACACACACAGAGAAAGAGAGAGAGAGATTTTCTCGAGCATACCAAATTCTACAATCTTTAGAAGCCATCAATAAGTTTCACCAAAAAATCTGAAAACTCGAAGATAAACTGTCAACATCTTTGATAGTGCTAGTGTGATTACAAAGAAAAATCAAATATCTTTTGAAGTCCACTTAAAATTTCACTTTCTTCTTATTTATTTACAAATAAACATCATTGGTATCACTATATATTTTTAATAATTCATGTATCAAACTCGAAGTGATTTGAAGGGCTGGACACCACCAAAAAATAAAAATAAATAAATAAAAAAAGAAATTTCTTTTCATGCAATGGAACCCCCCCCCACTTGGAAACTTCCATAACTGGATGATCGGCAAACTTACAGTGGCATGACATGGAGTATGCCACTAGAAAAAACAATGTTGAGAAGAATGGATGAAAAGGTGTACTTCACTTTTTAAGAGTTAAAATGGTGGTATTTTTGATGTGATATGAAATATTTGGGTGGTATAAATGTAAAAAATTAAAGTTTAGGTGTTAGATATGTAAATACATATCGATTGGGTGGTATGTATGTGAATGGCCCTTATTTCTTTCAGCACGTCTCAACAGATACGAAGCATAAACCGCCAAGTTAACATTCAATCAAATAAAAAAATATTGAAGGTTGCAAACCCATTTCTCTGGAAATCAACAGGGGGATTCAACTGCAATTGTGAAAAAAATATTTCATTGATAAAAAAGTTCATGTTATACCCATAAGTATCATCTTATAAAAGGCGCTAACGAATATAAAGCGTCAAAAATAAAAAAAAAATGTTAAATAAACAGTATAAAAGTTAAAATCATCGCCATCACAATGCATGAAAAAGAAAATTAAACCGGCCTATAATAAAGTCACATTACAATGTAATTTCAAAGCTGGTACATGCAAATCATAAATGTTGAATATAAATTGGATAGTGGTAAATTTATAAATGAAACGTGGAAAAACTGCATAATCAGTTAACTAACAACCGAGTTAACAGATATTGTCACAGGTTAGTAAAATCAACTTTTTGTAATAAATTCATTTTTATAACTTACAAACTAAAATGGGAACAGGCAATGCAATCTTGCCAACATCATCGTCTGCTTGCATTATCTTCTTTATTCTTGACTGAACATGACAAAGAAGGATTAGGAAAATCAGTTTTGAAAGTCACAGTGACATAGTATCATTACTAGTCCCATATAATAAAAAGAGCCATTTACATAGTTACCACCCACACCCAATTCCTATGTATTTACATATCTAACACTTAAACTTTACATTTCACATTTATACCACCTGAATCTTTCATATCACGTCAACAATACCATCATTTTTACTTTCAAAAAATGAAAAACAAATTTTCATGCATAGCAGCATAATAAGGTGGCATGTATGTATAAATTAAAGTTTAGGTGTTGGATATGTAAATACATAGAAATTGAGTGGTATGTATGTAAATCTTCGTAATAAAAAAATCAAACAATGGCACTAAACAAAAAAAATCTACATTAGTGACATGTTGGATAAATGATAAAAATATATAGAACTACCTTTCGAGCTTCCTAGGCTAAATGTTTCCATGCAAGCATTTGTACACAACAACTACCAAAATACAAAAAATTATTAAGGGTCTGTTTGGGAGCGCTTTTTAGGTGCGGCGCGGTCATTTGCCGTAAATTTTCGCGAAAGTTATCTGTTTGGTTCGCGACTTCGGGCCTTTAGGCGGCGGAAGCGGAGCGAAAGCGGGCCGCGGCATTACCATCGCGTCTCCCGCTTTCGACCAAAATTTTTACCCCTTACCCCGCGTCTATCCTCGGTGATTTCTCGCTGCTTCCCCGCGTCTACCCTAGGTGATTCTCCGCTGCTTCCCTCGCGTCCCCTTCTCCTTCTCCTTTTTCGTCGTCCCTCGACCGACATAGCTAAGGTAAGAAGAGTCGTTTTCTTCTTCTATTTGTGGATCTGAGGAAGGATGTGCGTTTTGCGGCTCTTAATGTTTTCTCTTTCTCACCTCTTTTCTGTTTCTGTCATTTTTCCTTTCTCATTCTTTCCTGTGGTGGATCTGTAGCTTATTAACGAAATATGGCTTTAGTTTGATCTTTTGGCACACGAAAAAATACTTCATTTTATTCTTACCTGAATCGAGCCCTTAGATTTAGGATCAAATTAGCATTGTCCATCCAAGTTGCAGATCTTGCGCCCATTTAAGCATGTATGCAGTGTTACATTAGAGATTGTTTTGTAGAAGCACTGTAGATGCAATTACATGGTTGTTGGATCAATTACTGTAGAAACACTTATAACTTAGAAGTATATGCTCTGTGTTCATTTGAGAAAGACTTAATTACATGGTTGTAGATCTTGCGCCCATTTAACCATCAAATACATGGTTGTTGGATCAATTACTGTAGAAGCATTTATAACTTAAAAGTATATGCTTTGTGTTCATTTGAGAAAGACTGAATTCTATTCTTTATAGCCTCATAAGAACTATGTTATCTATTTTGCTACTCATTTGAAATAATTGCTTCTCGGTTTTGGCTAGTTTCTTGAATATTTGTTTGAACTCATCAAGTTGGTTATTTATATGGTTGTGTTAAATGGATTTTGTGGATTTAAACATGTTTCTCACATGCAAAAAAAAGGGAAGAATGTCTGGTCTTTAGTTTTTGGGATTTTGTTTGATTGCTAGATACATTTTTATTTGTTGAACATTCAAACTAGAGGGGTTTCCTTTGGTTTGGTTTGAAGCTGAACCTTGAAATTGATAGTTTTTTTATTTTTTTTACTTTGGTTTGATGGAGCCGGGTTTTTGGAACTCTGATGGTTGTTTTGCTTGGGTTTGCTGAAGCCGAACCTTCATAAATTCATGAAAACTGCGAAAATCTTATGCGGTGTTATATTAGAGATTGTTTTGTGGTTTAAGCATGTATTCATCTGCTAATGGAAGATTGTCGTTTTGAAAGTAACATTCGAAAAAGGATATACATATATAGCATTGGGTTATACATGAATCAGATAGTTTAACAGTTCTTTACGATTTCAAATCATCGGGTTATACATTTTAGTTTGATTATTCCTTTCATGAATATAAAAGGATTACATATATAGCATACACAACTTTTTTCCTTGTCGATATGTCTGTCTTATGGTGAAAATTGATCATTATATTCTTCATGAGAGTTGGATTATTGTAAGGAAGAATTCATTGTTATATCTTCCTTGATTAGGGGTC
>NEWO01000104.1:1467427-1477462 GCA_003013225.1 Phalaenopsis aphrodite | reverse complement strand
TTGTTGGCCTCCTTTGCCGTGGATGTAGGTCATGTTGACCAAACAACTTTAAATTTTGTGTCCTTTTTTAGTTTTTATGCTTTCTTTAATCATTTTTTTAATCGAATATGATATTGTTGTGTTTTATTTCTTTGCTTCATCGTAGCAGTAACATGGCTGGTAAGGCTAAAGAACATAGTTCGCCAGCACTCTGGGAAAAAGAAATCAAATTGTTGTTTTGCGACCTTTGTATCAAAGAAATTGAACTAGGCAATAGACCAACAACGTTTTTCAATAAAGAAGGTTGGCATAATATCATTAAAAATTTTAAAGACTTCACGGGACAGAAGTACGACTGGCTGTAAATGAAAAACAAATGGGATCAACTAAAGAAATATTGAAAAATTTGGAAGGATTTAAAACGTGGTTCAACTGATTTGGGTTGGGATCCAATAAAGCGAACCATTGATGCTTCGGAAAAGTGGTGGGTAGAAAGGCTCGCGGTAAGTAAATTTTATTTTTCATAATTTGTATAATCTAATTCTCTTTCAGGACTGAACAAAATGATTTGGGTTTTTTTTCCAGGTGGTGCCCGAAGCAAAAAAGTATAAAACTTGTGGGATTGAACCTGATTTGGAGGAGAAGTTAGACTTGATGTTCGAGGGTGTCGTTTCCACAAGGAAATATGCATGCGCTCCCAGCGAGATGGGATTTGGTGAAACACGGGACAATATTGTTGTCAGCTTATCAGATATTCACCTGAATTCCCAAGTTCAGGTCCCACTGAGATTCAATCTACGAACCGCTCTAAGCGATCTAGGTTCGAGAGTAAAAAAAAGGTGGAGCTGCGTCTATCAAAAACAAGATATCATGCCTGATGGATTCTTCCAATGATGCCCCTTATAAAGTGCAGAAAACATCAATTAATGAGGTTGTGGCTATTCTAGAGCAGAATCCGAGTATTGCAGCGGATGATGAGCTATACTACTTTGTTGTTGAGCTGTTTCAAGATTCGGTGCAGAGAGATTTTTTCACAGCAATTGCCAAAGAGCGAAGGGTGTCGTATCTACGACATTTTTATGAGCGCAGAAAAATTTGAATGGACTTTTTTAGTAGTTGCTATGTCCTTATTTGAACAGTTTATGAGAAGACGTGGTTATTTGAACTGTTGTTCATTGAGATTTTTCAGTTTAATTTGTTTTTTACATATAACTGTCTTCATGAAAACTGCGTAAATTTTTATCCGTTGATAAAAGTTCCTTAGAATTCTGTACCTCTCATCTACACTGAATGCTTGTGTTATTACTTGTCACATGTTAAATTATATAGTTATGTTCCTAATGATGATTAGTTTAATAATTTATTTTTCTTTGTCAAAATATGTCCAGTATAAATCATTATGGACCCAAACCAAGTACGTCGTAGAAGGAGAAACGCAGCTATCAACTTGCTCGTAGAGTACTACAACACATACATCGACCGTTCCCCATGTTACACATCATCACAATTTAGAGACAAATGGGTAACGGAAATGCTTGTCGGGCATCCCACAAGATTTCACAACTTGTTCCGCATGACACAAGAAGTTTTTACAGATCTTTTAGCAGAACTCGTAGGATCTCATGGCCTCCATGGGTCTATGAGAATGACTGACCGTGAGGTGTTGACGAATACTCTTTATATATTATCACAGAACGAGTCAATGCGTGTGCGATGGAACGCTTCAAGCACTCATCAGAGACGATTAGCAGGTACTTCTCAGTGGGCTTGAGTGCTTTGGTGAGCCTCGCAAAACAAGTCATAAAGCCAATAGATCCAACGTTTTCACGAACTCCTACAGAGATTCGCCAAGATCGACGCTACATGTCATTCTTTAAGGTACTGATTTAATCTTATATTAATGAAGTTTAACATGAATGTAGGACATTAATTAATTAATTACTAGAGCTAAATGTTTAGGATTGCATCGGTGCGATAGATGGAACACATGTTGATGCACGGGTTTCAAATGATAAGAAAGTTGCATTTATCGGACGTAGTGGAACCACAACGCAAAATGTCATGGCAGTTTGCGACTTTAATATGTGTTTCACATTTATTATGTCTGGTTGGGAGGGTAATGCCCATGATAGTAGGATTTTCAAGAGTGCAACACGGAATCCTCATTATAGTTTTTCCCATCCTCCTCAAGGTATGTTGCGCCGCGAAATATTTATTGTATTTTTTTAAAATGTGGAACTCAAGGTTCAACATCTTACAGGAAAGTATTATTTGGTGGATGTCGGTTATCCGTTGCAGCGAGGGTATCTCAAACCATATCCTGATACGAGATATCATATACCTGATTTTGAACGAGCAATTAATGTTACAAGAAACAGAAAGGAGGTGTTCAACAAAAGACATTCCTCTTTGCGATGCGTTATCGAGCGGACATTTGGTGTCTGGAAGAAGAAATGGGTGATCTTACGTGATATGTCTCCTTACCCGTTTCCAAAGCAGGTTCAGATTGTGATAGCAACGATGACAATACACAATTATATTAGGCGACACCCGTCTCGATATGACGTTGATTTCCTCAATGCTGAAGCAAATCAACGGGAATTAGTTGAAGACCCATCTGAAAACCAAATGGGTAGTTCTATGTTACGAGATGACAGCGAACAATCAACCATTTGTACTAAGAGGAAGGTGCAACTGAAATGGCGGTCATTCGAGAACAAATTACTAATGCGTTGGTTAATATGTGATTGATTTGCAATTTGTTAGAAAGACAAAATAATTGTAACTTACGAGTGTTTGGTAGTAGAAGTTACTTTATTGGCACTGGTGATATAATAAATAACTTTGTTAAGGATTAAAGTTTTTTATAGATGAATATGAAAGATCCTTTTACGGATTACAATGATCTATATTATTTGCATTTAGCTGGAAGTTGTTTAGATTGTCATGCACAATATGATGTTAAAAAATTGAGTGTTACCCAAGAAAATATGTAAGTTTAGATGCTAACATGTTGAGACAAGAATTATGTGGTATTTATGTAAATGCTCTAAGTTATATCAACTTTTGAAGAATTCAAAATGAAGAATTAATTTTATGCTTCTAAAATATAAGTTTCTAAATTTTTATATGTATAGATAAATTAATATTTATATACATTGATATATAGATAAAGATAAATTTTAAACCTATATGTTTTCAAAATTACAATTTTTTTTTAAAAAATTTCTATAAAAACGAATATATTTCATTTAATTAATTAAGAAATAATATTTTTATAAATTTTATGTATATTAAACCCATATTTATACAAATAAATCAAAATTTTAAAACAGTTTTAACAACCATGGGCAGTTTGGTCATTTTCACATGAAACAGCTAGCTCACAGCATTTTTCATGCAGCTGCACCAAACAGACAGTCAGCTTACTCGCAACTGCTTCCCCACAGCTGCTTTCTGGGGCAACGCAGCTGCAGCTGAAAAGTTGAGAATCTGCAGCTGCGCCAAACAGACCCTAAAGCTCAAGTTTTCTTTCTTAAGATTCAAACAATCAAAACTTAAAAGAATAGCACACAGCTCTAATGTATTTGTATATCTCATATCTAAACTTTCATATTTACACGCATAACATACAAATCTTCAATATCACATCAAAGAAAAAACTATTACAGCTTTTAAAAGTGAAAATACCTTTGCAAAGGCTTAAAGCACCAAAGTGCTAGGTTTGTAAATATGAAAGTTTAGATGTAAGATATGTAAATACATAAGAATTGGGTGCTATGTATGTAAAATTCCCATAAATAAATAAACCATTCCATCTATTGAAAAAGCTAAAGAGTAATGCCTCTGATGCAGGACTCCATGGGTGGCCGGCTGAATCAGCCGGACAGAATCCGGCCCAGCAGAAGGCTGGACTGGTTGGTCTGCTTAGGGCAGGAATTATCGCCCCTTTTCTCTCCTTTACGCCTAATCTAATCCCCCCTTAGAGAGGATCCCCTTCCTATTCTATCGCTTGCCTTTTACATCTCCTTCATATTTCTATTTCTTTCCTATTCCAATTCCTTCCTATTCCAATTCCTTCCTATTCCATTGTTTGTCATTTCCATCCCTTTCATATTTCTATTTTTTTCCAATTCCAATTCCCCTTTCCTATTTCTATTTCTTTCCATTTCCAATTCCAATTCCATCCTATTCTATTTCTTGTCCTTTCTATCCCCTTTCCAATTACTAGTTCTTTCTAATTCCAATTCCTTCACATTCTAAACTACTAGCAACTATTATATGTGTTGTTTGAGTGTTTTAGATTTAGTTTTTGGATTATCTCTAATTTATGTTTGCTGCCTTTGCAGCATTTCTCCCTTCCGAGAGTTGTACCCGCCGTGAGAGGTGCTCAGACTGTAACTTGTCTGATGCGGTGATCTTCTCCAAAGGTTTGAGGGGTGCTCCGGTTGTAACTCGGTCCGCTGGGATAGTTATCATTCGTTTGTTCCGGTTATGATTTGCTGCCATCTTCCTATCCTGCTGCTGTCCAGCCATCCAACCGCCTTCCAGCAGTCGGTCCTTCCATTTCCTGCTATTGTCCAGCCATCCCGCCGCCTTCCAGCAGTCGGTCCTTCCATTTCCTGCTGCTGTCCAGCCGTCCTGTCGCCTTCAAGCAGCTGGTCCTTCCATTTCCAGCTACTGTCCAACCGTCCGACCGCCTTACAATAGCCACTCCTTGTGTTCCAGGTGTTGTCTGGCCGTTCCGCCGCCTTTGAGTAGCCAGTCCTTCTGTTTCCAGTTGCTCTCCAACCATCCAGCTGCAGTCCAACAGCCACGCCAACCTTCCAGGACCTTCCGACAACACAATCGCTACCTGCTGTTAGCTACCGCCAGCATACAGCAGCTTCCTTTTTGCCATCCGGATCTGCCGCCGTTCTCTAGAGGGGGTCATTTCTGTCTTTTAAGTTTTTGTCCTTTTCTTATTTTGCAGTCATCATTGTTGCTTATTGTTTGTATGTTCCTGCGTTATTTTTATTAAAGAGCCGTCTTGTACTTTCTTTGAAGTTCAACAATAATATTTGTCGTTTGGTCATGGTTTGGGTTAGCTCTGGTATCATTTGATATCAAAGCTAACCCAACACTAGACCTATCCTAGGGTTTTGTAGCATCCACCTCACTCACACCACCTCCACAAAAAAAAGAGTTCTTTTTCTTCCCACTTTCATTGTTTTCCCACCTTCAACCCACCTCCCAAACTCAAACCAAATCATGCCACCACGAAGATACGTATCAGAACCTACCCGACGCAAGATATAGCAGGAAATCAGTTGTCTGCAACAGAGACAAGTTGAATGGGATGACGAGATCCAGGGAGAGATAACCCTCGACCGAGATTGAGAGAATCGAAGGACAAGGACTTCAACATCAGCGACAAGGAATACATGCCACGCCACTTTGGGATTCATTATCAGCGGAGGCCGAGAGAGGTATCAAAGGGTAAAAGGGACTTCCAAGATTTCAACACCCTAAATCAACCCACACATGAAATCACAAGGACTTCGACATCAAAGTGGATCTGACAATGTTTGAAGGAGGCATAGATTCAGAATCTTCGAATATAAGGATGTGCTAGAGGATAAGCGGGTAAACTTGGTGGTCGTCAAGTTGAAAAAGGGCACCTCCCACATATGAAATATCTTCCGCCTCATTACCGCCAGGACATGTTTCTGAAACTTCACAATCTACAACAACGAGGCCTTTCAGTAGAGGAGATCACAACTCAGTTTGACCACTTACAGATGAAATGCAAGCTGGCAGAGCCAGAAAAGCACACTGTAGCCCGGTATCTTGGGGGCCTGAAGCTCACTATTAGCAACTTGGTGTAGCTACAACCATATTGGATCCATAAAGATATTCAAACTCTAGCCCTGAAGGTGAAAAGACAACAAGAACAGAGCAGACAGTAATCGTCCTTCAAGCAGCAACCGATAGTCACCGACAATTATCATGACCAACAAGGATATCTCAGGAGGAAGAAGAAAGCCCAAACAAAGAAATGACAAGTCAGATCAGAGTGGGAAGAAACCGAAAAAGAGTAGCTCAACCTATACAGTAATCGCCAGCAATGCTTTAAATGTCATGGATATTTGCACATCACCTCAAACTGTTTGAGCAGGGCGTGGGTGTAATGGAGGAGGTTAGAGACGAGGAGACAGTCAAGGAACAAGGTGACGCATACCATCTACCACCAGATGAAGGAGAGGATCTTTTCATTCAACGAGTCTTACAAACTGAGAATATGAGAGATTCACAATGATTTTGTTGTATTATATTCTACTCCTACTGCACTATGAACAGGAAGGTGAAAAGTCTCATCATCGATGGAGGGAACACTATAAATATGACAAATACACTAATGATGGAGCAATTGGGACTCATGACTCAGAGTCACACCCAGTCATATTCGCTAACAAAACTGAAGAAATAAAATAGGGTCAGCATTGATAGGATGTGTCTAGTGGAGTTCTCGATTAAACACCAGCTGCAAGATTAGATGTGGTGCGACGTGGTCACCATGAATATTTGTCGCCCTTTGTTGAGGAGACCATGATAATTTGACAGTAGCTCAGCACGATTGCTTCAAAAACACCTAATCCACCAAGGAGGGCAAATGCATCATACTTCTTCCTTTAGCAGAGCCCGAGATCACAGGAGCCCTTGCCAGCAGAGGAACATCAGTGGGACCAATTTTGGTAATGACAAGGGTTGAGAGGACTGAGGGATAATCATCTGGCATGGGACAACCACGACGAAGAGCATTTCAACATATCACGGCCGATACCGTACCGCCATGGCCACCACCGTCAAGGAGGTTGGGAGCCAGCTCATTTCAATAGAGGGGTCCTTGAGATAGCGGTTCGATATGGATGAATGCTCGCAAGTTGAGAAAACTCTTTTAGAATGTTGGGGAACAGTGCAGTAGACAATGGAAACTCGGTGAGGCCAGAACAACAGACGAAGAACCAGAAGCTTCGATGGGTAAAGTCAAAGCTCTCCCAACCTCTGAAGACTGACGCGGGACTCCTTGGACGGCCCTAAATCAGCCGGTACAGATTCTAATCCAACAAGAGCTTGGACCGGCCGACTTGCTTAGGGCAGGAATTGCCGCCCCTTTTCCCTCCTTTATGTCTAATCTAATCCCCCTTATAGATGATCCTCTTCCTATTCTATTGCTTGCCCTTTCCATCCCCTTTCCTAATTCTATTTCTTTCCAACTCATTCCTCTTCTATTGCTTGACTATTCCATCCCCTTTCTTAGTTCTATTTCTTTCCAATTTTAATTCCTTTCAATTCGATCACTTGCTCTTTTATCCCTTTTTCTATTTCTATTTCATTCCAATTCCAATGCCTTCATATTCTATTGCCTGCCTTTTCTATCCTCTTTCCTACTCTACTTCTTTCCAATTCCAATTCCAATTTCTTCCTATTCTAAACTACTAGCACTCAAACTAACTGTAAAGCACTCAAATTACATGGGCTTTGCAATCTCTTAGCAAATTTTCATTATTTCATTTTCAAGATGCTTGCTCTAGAGACATGCAATTAAATATGTTAGGAAGGGAGATCTATGTCAAATCCTCAACTAAATACCCTCTCAAAGGCTGGGACTTATTTGAATATTTTAATGAGTTCAAAGGTGCATGCAAGGAGAACATTGTGGTGAAGTGATCTTGTTTATGAGATTGTTCTTAGGGGTTTTCTTTGTTTCGAGACTTGAAGCAGTTAGGAATTTTTAAGGGCTTATGAGAGTTATTTCATTTTGTACACTTTTTTTGGTTTCTTTGATGATGGATTGAGTCCTCACCAAAATTTTGTGAATGTAAAGATATTAGTGTCTTTTTTTATGCCGTTTGTTTTCTTTCTCTTCTATGTTCGTTTGTGGCAAATTATACTCGCAATTGGTGATGTTTCTACAATCAACTTTGGTGCTCTCATCACAACATGCTCAATGCTCATTGACAAGTCCAACTCTTATATTGTGAAAAGCTTTAAATTTCCATGCATTGCTTGAGATATTTTATGAAGATTTACATACATACATGATACTACTCAATTCTTATGTATTTACATGTATAACAACTAAACATCAATTTTTACATATGTACCAACTTACAGATGCATGAGAATTTGTATTTCACAATTTAAAAGTTAAAATGGTGATATTTTTATATGATATGAGAGAATTGAGTGGTTTAAATGTAAAAAATCAAAGTTTACAGGTTAGATATTTAGATACATAATAATTGAGTGGTGTGTATATAAATGCACCAAAACTAGAATAAATCCTATTTATTAGAATCGAACCGTCCATAGGAGCAAGCAAGACTAGCTCAAATGATGAAGGCTTCGTATTTACTAAAAATGAAACATGCTTAAATAATAATCTCAACATATATCCAATCGACTGAAAACTAATAGAAGAGCAAGTTTTTAATTCAAAGATGGCCAGCTTCTAACCTAAAACTTTCTGTTTGGCGGCCAACTCCACCGTTTTAGAGCAGACCGCCAGCAATTCGTAGCCATCTAAGCCTACCGATCAACAAAGCATGGTAAGCAAATCAATCATATAACTGCAAAACTTTCTCCCCGCACTTGAACAAAGTGAAAAGAAGTAAGAGGCAAGAACCCAAATTCCTTAGTAAAACACTGAACACAAAGAAGAACCAACAATCAAAACACTCATAAGCAGCTCAAAATTACTGAAACAAGAAGCCAACTGATCAGATGAGAAGAGACGACTCCAGATAAAAAACCCTAATAGATCTTAAACCCTAGAAATTACAGATTCTCTCGTGTCCATAGATTCCTACTTGGATACTACAAAAGATAAAAAAAAAAAGAAAAAAAAAAAAACCTATCAGCTCCTTCTTCCTCATGGATCTCAATGATGGGAAAGCAGGGATCGCAGAGAGGGCTTACCGCGGGGAACCGAGTGCCGAGCTTCTTCCTCATCTCCGATGATATCTACCCCTCGATTTGTCTCACTCACTATCTCCCTCTCGAGCTCGGACTGATCTATTTCGATTTAACCAAATTCGAGTATAAACACAACCCAATTTCTCCAGATCTCCGCACCACAATATAGCTCTGATTCCGCATTACTCGTCCACAGATTCTTATGAGTCAAGCCAACTAGTCTAAAACCGACCAAGTCACAAAACGGATTAGAACACGAACATGATCAAGTGATCAAGTGATCTAAGCACAAGTCGTCATATCGAAAATGCGGTCCATCTAGTGGGCTCGATGTGATAGTCTATCTCATAGTAAAGCCGACCACACGGAAAAGCCGGTTTATTAAAATTATCTTTGACCATTGAGTGGAGACCCGAAAGACAATCACTAAAGATCGAATATAGTCAATCGAACTGATCAACCGACCAAACTCCATCGACTAAGCTCATCCGACTGAGTTAACGCCGTTGATTCTAGTCAAAAAAAGTTTAGCCGACCGAGTCAGATGGAGGTTAGACAAAAAGCCGCACTTGCAAACTACAAGAAATACCCTAGTACATATCTCTTCCAAATGGGGTAAAAATCTAATATCACATTTGTACTATCTCATATAAATATGGGAAACATTACGAAGAACAAACAATATCAAACAGTATTCATTATTATTCATTTTTCTCTCTCACACACACTCTATTTTTTTGGATGTGATTCATAAGACAATTGCAGGTATGGGTGTAAACGAACCAAATACGAACAAACAGAACTTGTGTTCGTGTTTAGTTCGTTTGAAATTTAGTTTGTTTGAAATAAGCACGTGTTCAAATTGTTCGTGATGTCATTACTCGTGTTCATTTCTTAACGAACGAGCCAAACACGAGTTTTTCACGAACGACGAGCCAATTTGACATCCCTAATATTAATATATATAAATAATATATTATATTAATTATATAACTTATATTATATAAATATATAATATCTATATTAGTATATTACTAATATAGTATATTAATATAATAATATTATTAATTTATTATATATTATAATTTATAAAATTTA
>NEWO01000104.1:1444069-1457393 GCA_003013225.1 Phalaenopsis aphrodite | reverse complement strand
ATTTACATACATGCCATACAATTCTTATGTATTTACATGTCTTAAACTTTAACATTTACATTCATAGCACTCATATCTTTAACATCACATCAAAAATTCCACTTTTGCTAACTTTTTAAAAGTCAAATGCACGTTGTTATCTATAGGTTTATAGCACCAATGTGTTACAGATGCAAATATCAAACTTTAGGTGTTAGATATTTAAATCCTTAAGAATTGTGTGGTACATATATAAATTTTCCAAAAAAAAAAAATAAACCTTACAGAAAAAGTTAAGTTGCCTCAATATTTCAAAGTGCTTGTCACCTATAAATGCCATAAAATAAAAAAAAAGTTTAAAACTCCTTTTAGATCAATTCCACATGTGCATATTCATCACAATTTACAAAAATCATTTTAATGATTTCTCAAGTAGTTTTATATCATCTATCACCATGCTGACGAAGGGTGGGTTCTCCATATGGCAAGGTTATATTTGTAATAAACAAATAGGACATCACATAATTCTACAAATTTTAAACCAATTTTAAGTAACAATCAAAGAGTTTGAGCATGAAAGATCTTCTTACCCTGTTAGAAATATTCCCCAAGTTGATAAGGTATAGATGACTATTCCAGCGTCCCACAAGCTCTTCAACACATTCCTGCCTTTCATATCACCCAAAGCCTTGCTGACCGCTATATTTTCAAAAAGTTTGTTTCATTATAATTGCATCACCAAAATTTAAAGGATCAAACAATTAATTCTCAAAACCACAAATTTAAAAATAGAGAAACTGAGAGCACACAATTCTTATGTATTTAGACATCTCACCTAAACTGTCATATTTACATAAACAGCACTTTGGCGTTTTAAGCTTATGCATGAAAAGGTGTATTTCATTTTTTAAAAATGATAATAATGTTATTTGTGATGTGATAGTAAAAATTTGAGTGTTATGTGTGTAAATATGAAAGTTTAGGTGAGATATGTAAATACATAAGAATTGTGTGCTACGTATGTAATTGGCCCGATAATTTAATACATTGTTCCATAAAAAGGGACTATGAAGAAAACTAAAAAGCAAAGTTTTATCATCATGTTTAAAAGTCCGTACCAAAAATGCGATGATAAAACTAGCATCTTCTCATTTAAATAATTTAAAGAGAAGATGAGCACACAAGAAATTTAATAGCACCATAATTTTCATAACATCTTTTTTATGTTTTCCATCCATATATATATATATATATATATATGTATATATGAATGCGTGCATGATATATCAAAACCACTAGAGATTATTTTCCAAAACATAATCCTCAATAGGTGTAAAAACCATAATCACTCTTATTTGTTCATTTAATGCCATCATTCTCTTACCATACAACCATCTCAACATTCTCAATTCAAGCAAACAAAATTTAGCATTGTTGAGACTGGTATCTAATGTAAGGTCTTATTTGCAAATAGAAGTACGGGGATTTAGTTGTAAATGTTGTAAGGCACTACATAAGCCCAAGCCATTAATGAAATGGGTATGTCTTTCAAAACAATTAATTCTTTATGTATCAGAGCCCAAACCCTAACCGTTGTTGCGCTATGCAAAAACTGTCGTGTGTTATGGCTTACCAGTTTGAGCGTGGAGGAGCGACGATACTTGAATGTGAATCAGAGTAGGAAGAAAGCAACAACTTTGTGGTGAGGTTTCAAATGCAAAAATTGTGGCTTTGTGGCGGGGTTTCAGATGCAGGGATCTCGCGGTTCTGCGTGCAGGATTGATCGCGTGAGGATTTATATGATCGAACGGCTTTGTACCATCGTAACGGAGAAAAAAATTGTGCATGGTTTTGAAAGGCTTATGGGTAGGAGTGGTGTGGAAGATTTTTGAAGTTCTCAGAAACAAATGAGAGGACAACGTAATATGAGTTCTATGTTAGTTATGGTAATATGAGTTCTTGTGTTTTTGATTTGGTGCACTTAGATGTATGGGAACCTTGTTCTACAATTTCAATGAATGTCTACTAATATTGTGTGACTTTCATTGATTGATTTTCTCATGTTACTTGGTTATATCTGATGAGAAATAAAAATAATATACTTGTCTGCTTTAGAGACTTTCACAGTGAGATTCAGACTCAATATAATGCAGTAGTGAAGGTATTAAAATTTGATGGACAAAATATACGAACAAGACGTTTGCGGAGTACCTATTAGCCCGAGGGATACACCGACACAAAAGAGAGTAGCATAGAGGAAGAATAAACACCTAAAGCATTTGTGGGGGCAAGTTGTTTTGACAGAGCTCAATTGATCAACATAAAGCCATCAAGAGTTTTAGAGTGGTAATCTCCTTGTGAATTGTTGAAAGGAGATAATGGCGGGTTCCTCCCATTGAAGGTATTTAGTTGTTTATGTTTTATGAAGGATAATAGACCATTAACAGGAAAGTCAGATCCCAAAGTTGTGATGTATAATTTCATGGGTTATTCTGCCACTCAAAAAGGGAATGCTAGTTGGAGTCCGAGAGACTGTTTGTGCGTATGGATGTGAATTTTAAAGAATTCTAACCAATAGTAATGGTGAGAGATTGGTACAGGTGATTACGATGCCTCATCCCATTGTGTGGGAAAGATCGACTGAGGAACAACCGGAAAATGAGCCCGAATAAGGTGGGATTCAAGCTCAAGGGGAGTTGAGGGTATATACAAAGAGAAAAATGTAGAATAAGGGAACAGTGTTTGCGTGTCACTCATGCCAACAAGTCCCTTTTCCTGATCTACACTGACTCCTGAGACACCTACACCATCCACCTCGGAATCTGATTATACAGGTGATATGATTACTATCTCTTCTCCTCCTACTAAGATGACTTTAAGGAGGATCTCTCGCAGCAATGCAATTCAGCATCCTGATCACTATTCTTTCAATCATTTTGGTTTCTCTCATGACATTGCCCAGTTTGTCTCATACTCTAACATACCAACTTTACATGGAGCATGCATTGCATCTTTGGACACGGTCTCTACACCAAAGTGTTGGCAGATAGCTAAGAATGATCTAATGTGAAAGGTTGCAATGTTAGAGGAACTTGGTGCTCTTGATAAGAACAGGACATGGGAGCTCGCGTTGCTGCTAGCAAGGAAAAATAAAGTTGGATGCAAATAGGGTTTCACAGTGAAGCAGATCTCAAAAGGAAAGACTGTTCGCTACAAAGCAAAGTTGGTGGCGAAATGGTATAGTCGGACGTACGCCATCGACTATAAAGAGACATTTGCACCAATGTCAAAGAAGAGCACAGTCAGGACACTCGTCTCTCTAGTTGTGAATGGTGTATTACACCAACTGGACATAAAAAATGTGCTTCTTCATGGGGATCTGCTAGAGAAGGTGTACATGGAGATACCCCCAAGCTTTAACACGAACCAAAAAGTGGGCAAGGTATTTAAATTAAGAAAGTCATTATACGGTTTGAAAGTCTCATTGAGCTTGGTATGACAGATTCAAAAATACAATTGTAGATATGGATTATCAGCAGGTCAATGCCGACCAGACAACATTCTTTCGAGGAAAAGGTGGTCAAATTATTATTCTTGTTGTGTGTGTGAATGGTATGATTGTCAATGGGGATGATGAGGAAGAAATTGATCAATTTAAGGGAATTTTGGATAAAGAGTTTGAGGTGAAGAACTTGGGATAGCTTAAATACTTGCTCGGAATTGAGGTGGCCCGTAGAGCAAAAGAGATTGTTCTATCTCATAGAAAGTATATGCTAGACTTGCTCAAAGAGGAAGGCATGCTGGGATGCAAGCCTGCAGTGTCACCACTTGATTAGAAGAAAAAGTTGAGCAAATAAGCAGGAGAGTAAGTTAATCACAAGAGGTGCCAGAGATGATAAGTGGTTTCATCTATTTGGGTCACACTCGTCCCAACATATCATTTGCAATAAGTGTGGTGAGTTGTTGCATTTATGATCTGATGAAGGGTCACATGGATGCGGTACATTGGATTTTGAGGTACCTGAAGAGTGCACCAGGGAAGAGGTTGATCTTCAGGAAGAATGGACGTGTAGGCATTTAGGGATATTGTGACTCTGACTGGGCGAGTTTTATGGATGACAGGAGATCCACTTCTAGATACTCCATGTTCGTAAGGGGGGGGCAACGTGGTCTCCAGAAAGAGTAAGAAATAGTCAATAGTAGCGAGGTCAACAACAGAGGTGGAGTATAGGGTCGTGACCTTAGGACTTGCTGAGATGATGTGATTGAGAGCCTTGTTGGTAGAGCTCAAGATGGACCAATGAGCTCAAATGAAGTTGTGGTGCAACAAGTCAACAACCAGCATCGTCAACAACTCGGTGCAGCATGATAGAACCAAACATGCGGAGATTGATGGGTTCTTCATCAAAGAAAAGCTGAATAACGGACTACTGGAGCTAAGTCATGTAGCCACAAAAGAGCAAGTGGCTGACTGCTTCACCAAAAGACTTAGTTCATTAGATTTGTCTAGGTTACTTGACAAGATGAGCTTAGTGGATATCTTTTTTTCATCTTGAGGGGGAGTGCTGAGATTTGTATCTAATGTATGGTCTTATTTGTAAATAGAAGAAGTCTAGTGATTTATTTGTAAACGTTGTAAAACTCTATATAAGCTCAAGCCATTAATGAGATGAGTTTGATTTCCATAGCAAAATTCTTTAGTTATTGATTCTCTTGTTGAAAAACATTAGCAGAAGCAATTAAAATAAATGAAATGTTGCTTCGTTCCATATTGTTAATCTCAACAATGGATTTTCGCCAATTCCAATTTTATATGGCTGAATCCATAGGGAAAAAGTTGAAAGAGCAAAAAGAGAAGTTCACAGTAACGTTTTAAAACTGATAAAACTATGAATCCCATGATAAACAAGCACATGAAACACAATAGCAAAATATAATTGTATTAACCATAGATTATATTCCAACTGCTAACATAATTGAATTGCTCAACAAAATCACAGGAAATATTTCCATACGGAATACGCACGTAGCTCTCTGTGCGTACTCGATTAACCCCTCAATACCCCATAATAACCTATGAATAACATCCAAATAGAAACCGCGAAGTTTATTGGAAGGTTATTGGGGTTATATTTTATTGAAATTAATATCCCAATAACTCCCAAACAACCGCGAAACGAAGGTTATTAAGGGGTTATTACGCACGCAAAAATGCGTGCGTATTTTGTATGAAAATATTTCCCCAAAATCATGAGTTTGAGAAGATATAGATGACGCTAGTTATAAGATCACCAATATACCAAATTGTAGGATGCATTGTGGTTCTAGAATGACATGAAGCGCAAAGGTTACCTTTTTGTAGTTCCTGTGGTGATATGCTCTGCAATTTATGAATATAAAATAATTAAAATCGAAAAATAATTATGAGAAATTTACATAAATACCACATAATTCCTCTGTATTTACATATATAACACCCAAAGTTTGATATTTACACTTTTAACACTTTGGTGTCATAAACCTATAAATGAAAAGGTGTATTTCACTTTTTAAAAAAATAGTGATGTTGGTATGTTTGATGTGATGTTAAATATTTGAGTTGTATTCATAAGAAGTGAAGAATTGGGTGGTATTTATGTAACCTATTATCAAACAACACAATTAAAGGCCAATGTCACCTTAGATTTTGGATTTTCCAGAATACATCTAGCCATGAAGTTGGCGATGCCATCAACCACATTCTCCTCAGTTATTATAACATAATTTTCAGTGTCAATTTCACTCATTTCCTCCAAATTATATGGAACAGCATCACGCATAACCAAGACCCAACTACTAGAATCATCCTCATCATCACGAATCAAAACATCTGGAGCATTTTGATCTGCTCGTAGGATATAAATAACATCAAACTGGATGGTAGATGAGCAATAAAAGAAACCAACATGCATCAAAATGAATTGAAAAAATAAGGGAAATTTACATATATATCTTACAATTCTCATGTATTTATGTACCTTACATATTTACATGCATAGCACTTTGGTAATTTAAACATATGCATGAAAATCTGTATTTCACTTTTAAAAAGTGATTATAGGGTGTTTTTTATATGTGATTCTAAAAATTTGAGTGCCATGTGTATAAATATGAAAGTTTAGGTGTAGGAGATGTAAATACATAAGAATTGTGTACTGCGTATTTAAATGCCCCAAATATTAATTAAAAGCTGCAGCCATCATAAAAAACCTGTGTATTTGGAGTTTGATAAATCCGCTTTCGATCCAGATATGGGCTTTTTATCAAGTGATTCGATTGTTTCCAGGAAGTTTTGAGAGTTCATAGCAGCTAAGAGTTGTGAATATAGCTGCCATCAAAAAATTAAATAAAATTGTATTCATGATAGGATAATTGTAAACAAAGAGAGATTCCCAATTTAAACATCTTAGACTTCATAACTCCCCATAAAGTTTAAACAATTTATCATTTGAAAGTTTGTTTAAAAATTTGGAATTAAATTAGTTCTTTGCATTAAAATGTTTCTTTAAAGTTTAAATAGAGACATTGAAGAATAAGCATGCAGAAAATACATTAAACAAAAATATATTTTAAAACAAAAGAAAAAAATTCAAAAAAAAAAACAGAAAATAAAACTGATGCCAAATGGGACCTAAGAACTATCTGTGGGCACAACTGCATAGTCTGCAGTATAAGGAATGTACATTTAAATTAGAGAAATAAATTCCAGCTTCATGCTATTCTAACAAATACAAATTTCCATGACTATTACTTAATTGTTCAATTTGATAATATTTCTAGGAAGATTTCCTACATACCACTTAATTCCTATGAATTATATATCTAACACCTAAGCTTCAATTTTTACAATCATAACCCCTTGCCCAAGCATGAAAATGTGTATTTCACAATTTAAATGTTAAAAAAATAATATTTTTTATGTGATATGAAAGATTTGAGAGGTACAAATGTAAAAAAGTAAGGTTTAGGTATTAGATATGCAAATATATGGGAATTGGGTAGTATGTATGTGAATGCCTCAATTTTCTAACATGGTAACAGTATATAGAATATTTACTGCATCTCATGAAATCGCAAAAGTTATCCACCCTGCCTTACCCAAGAAAAATTTGCGTACGCAAGACATACGCAGCGCTGCGTACGTCAAGGAGGTTATTCAGAGGGTATTGGGGGGTTATATCCGCGTTATACCCCTTGACTTTCTTGTAACCTACAAATATATGAAAAAAAAAAACGTAGAACTTACTAAAAGGTACATGTAAGTTACAAAGAGGTTACAGGGGATATAACGCATATATATGACCTCAGAATACCCTCTGAATCACCTCACTGACATGGGCAGCGCTGCGTACGCAAATTTTTCTCGCCTTACCCAAACTTCAAGCATCAGAAATTGGTAAATCATCTCTTGGATGAATCACGAATTCAAATCATATGACTGATAATTCCTACAGAAAAGATAAATAATGAATTAAAATACATAGAATTCAGATCAAATTTTCAAGAGAGTTTCCAACAACCAAATGTTTTTAATGAATTGCGCTGCCATATAGATAACACTGAATTTTAGTCTATACAAAACATAAAAAGGGCAAAGAAATCTTAATCTAGTGTTGACAACAATATACATGGACAGCAGCATACGATGTTGAAGCAAAGTGCCCCCAAGATTTCAGAAAATATCTAAGAACGATTAATCATGAATTAATCAAGATTCAGAGTAACGAAGGAAAATAGAATCACATCGGAAGGACATTCGTTGATCAGAGAAGGAATCTGCGATATGTCATGGATAAGGTGGGCGTTCTCGGCGAGGAGAGCCTTGAGGCGGTGGTTCTCAGAGTGAAGGCGCGCAATCTCATCTTCCACCTCGGCTGTGACGATTTTCCTCTCCCGGCGATGCTCGAGGGCATTCCATGCGACGTCTGCCATCTCGATCATGGTTCCCATCACCTCCAGGGGGATCCGATGTCCGTGGTTTCTCATCTCTCTCTCTCTCTCTCGCGATTCAGAGAGGAATGAATATCTTGGTAAATCTCTCCTGCGCTCGCGTATCGATGGCGGTGCTGTTTTCGTACGGGAAAGTGCCACAATTGTGTTCGGTACATATAAATTAATGATAAATTTTTTTTGATGGAATAATTATTAAAAGATTAGATTCATGTGTTATATCACGGAGTTTATTGAAGTGAAACTGCGGAGGTTATTTGAAATTTATTATAGGGTTATTGCAGGCGTTGTTGAAGTGAAACAGATGATGTTATTAAGGAGTTATTGGGGGTTATTGAGTGAGTTTATTATTGGGGGTTATTGAAGTGGAATTACCAAGGATTTTTTAGAGTTATTGGGGGTTGTTGCAATGGATTATTAGTGTGGAACCGCATAAGTTCTTTGGGGTTTATTGAGGGATTATTGTGACTTTGCTGAAAATACACAGATAACCTCTCAACAGCCCTCTAAATAACATTTACAGATTCATTTAAATAACCTCTGTGGCTCCACTCTAATAACACGTGGTTCAACTTTAATATTTTCTTATGTGGGTCTGGTATAGCACACACGGCGGTATATTATTGGAATTCGCACGTAGAGCTACGTCTGGAGTTAAGACAAATTTTTTTTTATTATATGAAGATTCAACAAATACTCACATAAAATAATAATAATAATAATAATAATAATAATAATAATAGAAATATTATAAGTTCTTACGTTGAAAACCAAAAAACTAAAAAAATCTCGGAGCCACGCTTAGTTGAAGAGGTCCACTATCAATTGATGATTATAAATATAATTATTTGTTCCACAAGATAGAAAGTGTTACATAGTTTCTCAAGCTATAATGTCGATGCGTAGATGAACTTATCGCCTCGCGATAGGGATGATCGTAACAGGATAAATGATAGTTGGGGCTTCAACGGATCGCCTTCAAGGTCGACTTGACTTTTGTGACGATGCGTCGTTTCGTGGGTTGTTTTGTGTGATGTTTTGTCACGAGGAGTGGGCAGTGACCAATGATCATTGACGATGCCCGGCGAGTGGTGTTCGACAGTGGTTGGCAGCTGTAAGAGCATTGGCGTCATAGTTGAATGGAGGCAACGACGACCCGAGTTAGTCGGATGGCAACGAAGGTCTGAGTTAGCTGAAGGCAGCATCGGACAGAGTTGAATTGGGGGTTGTAAAAATTGGAGTTGGATTGGGGGTTGCGACGATCAGAGTTGGCTAAAGGGGTGACGACAAAGACTGAAGTTGGTATGAGGGCAATGGGTACATGTAAAAGTGATGCAGGACTTCGGCTCATTTTCCAAACTTTCGTCTTCTTCAAAATTCAAGAACTAGGCCCTCTTTAATATGGGATATGTTATTTTTATAGTCTAAGTTGCAATTAATGAAGAAAAATGAAACTCTGACTGTACGCTCTATAGAGATTCTCATGATCAAATAACATTTGATGGATATTTGAGTATCTTAAGAGTGTCAGAATTGAGCGATACTCAGCTTGTTGGATTTGTCTTATTGAGATGCTAGATCCACTTATATGCTCGTTCGATTCGCAATATGTTCGGTCTTCCAAATATGTTTAAAAAACTTCCAAATTTGGTTTGGTGGCTTAATCGAGGCTTGATTTGACCCGTATTGAACCAATTTTGGTACCAATGGGTCAGTCTAATCAAGTCGATCAATTTGATTTTACTTTTGCTAAAATTAGACTGTTGGTGACTTTAATCGAATTTTGATTGTTTATTGCTTCAAAGATCGCCTCTAGATCCGTGCATGCCTTGAGATTCATGTCGGATGTTGAAAATTTGTTGATAGCATATCAAAATTAAATATTAAATTTAATATTCCATTAAATTTAATTTTCTCGTATCCTGTCAGTTTTCTCTCATTTAATTTTCTTTCATATGCAAATTCATATTTATTAAATTTGATTGCGGTGCAGATTTATTTCGTGGTCGCTCATGAACCCGTTGTCAAAAATAATTTCATTGGATTTGATAAGTGTTATTTGACGTAAATTAGGGGTGTCAATTAGGGTTGGTCGGTCGGGTTTAACCCGCATAAGGTCAACCCAAACCTGACCTGATTAATAAATGGGCTGAAAATTAAGACCCAAACAAGTGCTTGACCAACTAACCCGAACCCGACCCAAAACTTTTGTGCTTATTGTGGTCATATTTAGGTTTTCTGGTTTAATTCGAACCCGACCTAGATTATAAACATGTGGGATTCTCTAACTAGGATCAGGCTGAAAAGATCATGCTTCAAGCAATTAAAGTTTCGTACCGAAGTGTGGGATGGAGACTAGATTGGCGGTCGATCGCATAGCAAAATCCATCAACTATGATCGATGGAGCGACCTCGACCGGAGTCGGTCGGGCGGCTGCACCGGTGGATTAGAATCATTTGCCAAATCGATTCAATTGTCAGTTGACAAAGCCGATCGACACTGAAATAACAATCGATTGACAACCATTTTATTTTCTTTAAGTAATGATATATTGTTCATTCGACGAACACATCAATTTTATTATTTGGGCGGTTATGATAATTGTTATCTCCTTTCCATTTAATTGTATTCTCAGACCCCTATATACAAGAGGTCAGGTATCAAATAAAGACAAAATTCTCTCTCTAATCTCTCCCTTGACTCCACCTCTTCTCCTCTTTAAGCTCTAACTCTTGAGACATGGTCACAGAAGATAATTTAGGATTCAACATATAAGTTTCTCTCACTTCTTGCTCGCACTGCAAAACCCTTTTTCATATTCCCGTATCAATGTTTTGCATCTCACACTCAAAATTCGCTCGACCTTCTGAGACATGCCTCCTGCATGTCGACATCTCACCATTTGTTCGTCAACCAACTCGATATCATTCACGTCTTCGTTTGTTTGGTTTGAACATGTGTTGCATTTGATTTTTTTAGGAGGAAATATTTTGTGGTGCTGCTTACTTCTAGGGGTTGTTTGATTGCAAGTAGTATTTAGTTTAAATAGCATTTGCCCAATATTGTGAATCCGAATTTATTAAGTTCCGAGGAGGCTAAATTTTGTTGTCATTTTAAGAAGTAAATATTGATAGATCATAAGAAACTGCTTACAACTTTAGGAATATTAAACATAATTTTCACTCTCCACATGGGTTCAGAAAAACGTCTAACTATTTATGACATTCGCAAAGAGCCTCTCTAACCCAAAGATAAAAATTAAATAAGAAAAAATATAAATGAATATTTAAAACTTCAAATTGCATAAAAAATATGAATTTGTATTAATTAATAACTAATTATATTATTTAATAAATGAATAATAATTTGAACTAATTATTTATTTAACAATAATTAATATTAATCAATTATTAGTTATATAAATTAAAAATTACATAGAGTCTCATTAAATATTTTAAAATTTGAAAATTAAACTTTATTCATTAGTTAAATATTAAATAGCTACATTTAAATTTATTTTAATATAATTATTTTGATAATATATAAATTTATTATTAATTATTAATCAATTAAATAATTAAATGTAACTTTAATAAAAATAAATTAGAACCACAAAGTCATCCCCCTCCCCCCTTCCCCCTCCCCCCTTCCAAAACCCTAGCTGATGTCCCTCTCCCTCCCTGTTTCGCTCAAAACCATCGCCTTCGTGAACGAACCTTCGCGATACAGTCGCCATTAGAGCTGACTGGTAAGGCATCGAAGGGATTGCGGCTTACAGAGAACACCGAAACTCCCATCTTTCTCATCCTTTTGCTCCGCTCCCACCAGAAACGACTGAGGAAGGTAAGCCTGTTCGCGCCATTCTTCCTCTTCGCTTGTTGCAGATTTACTAACTGTCATAGGATTTATTAGTGTTTGTTTGGAACTGTAATATTTGCTTCTAGTATTGCGTTGTTAAGGAACCATTTGAGAAGCTTGAAGCTTGGAATTGAAGTTTTTCCTTTTTTCATGTTGTTAATTTACTGATTCTCTAAAATGCCTGGTGAGGATTATTTATGAAGCATGGGCATGGCTAGAGGTGGTATGTCAACATCAAGGGGATTATTTATTATTGTATTTGCTTTTTAGTAGATATTTTATGGAGTATTGTTAATGGTTTTAATTGTTAAGCATCTTGTAATTGTGTCAGTTGAATTTGGTACTTTTTGAATAATTATGTTGAATTTATACTGTAGTGTAGAACGAACAAAAAAGTTGCACATGTTGCCTTGCATTAGGGGAGCAAGGTGGCTACTTTGATGAAAATTTATGTCATAATACTCCATTATTACTTCATTTAAGTCGTATTAATTTTTTTTTATATTTATGGTATTTCCTGATTTGGTCACATTAAACGTCGACCATCTGATGATCCGATTAGGATAGTAGATGTTTTAGATTCGACTAATGTTAAGAAAGACATAGAAAGACTTGGGCATATTGTATAAAAAATGATCTTAATTTATTAGAATTAAATGAAAATGACACTCAATAGGACTTAATGGAGAAAAAGGATTCATGTAGCCGACCCCACTTTGTGGGATAAAGGTTTGTTGTTGTCGTTATTGTTGTTGTTATGGTGTTGCTTGGTCAACCTTCGAAACTTGAACATCATACTTCTGGTTCAAAGTCTAGTCAGGTTTTTAAAGCCCCTATTGTAACCATAATTCCCATTTCCCCTACCCCCTTTCAAGCTTACAAGTGCCTTTCTCTCTCCTTGATATGTTTCTTTCTACTAAATCCTTTAAATTCATAGAATAGTTGGGTTTGGTAAATTGAGGTTTTAGGGCAAATAGGGTTAAAATCAGAAAATTCAGTAAGATTTATTGTTTTTTTAATAAAATTTAGCTTAAATTTGGCATAAATCTCCTCTTAAATCTACAACAAAACAACTCATAAGAGACAAGTTTCATAATTTTAAAAATTTTAAAAGTACAATTATATTTGGCGGTTATTTTTTGTTTTAATAAATTAATTTATAGCGATATTTTGCAGTCTTGAATACTTTTGTTGAACAGTTAGAGGGTTTCTCCAAAAGCTGGAAAGCGGAATGTAAGCCCCTTCTAACCCTTTTTGATTTTTCCCGCCTTGGCCGCCTCTGTTCACACTGATTCTTTTGATGCTTCTCGTATGCAACATTCTATTGTGTGAGCGGACGAACTCAATGGTATATTGCTTCCTAGCTCCGCATTCTTCTTCAGGGATTTCCGATGCTATGATTGTACCGTTGAGGATTTGACAACTTATGATTTCCTCACAACCCCTCAGATATCCAGTCCATGTAAAATGAAGCTCATATCAAGTTAATTAGTCAAA
>NEWO01000104.1:1402921-1429031 GCA_003013225.1 Phalaenopsis aphrodite | reverse complement strand
ATTGTCCAGGACAACATTTTAACACATCTATAAACTCCCAAGCTAGAAGGACCTCGTGTAAATAGTCAACGGCTATTCGGCCTAAAATATAAGATACTTCTAGGGTATTTATGTAAATGTTTCATATATATATATATAATATCTAGAGAGAGAGAGAGGAACAAACCAGTGCTACATTGAAGAGGCACAGACCTACTCCCACAAAGCCGAGTCAATGAAATGGAAATAGTTTTATTAAAAGGCAAAGTTAAAGGCACATTTCCAGTCAGTATAAGACAAGCGCACTGCATGCTGTTAGTGACAAGCGAAGCCAAAGCAGTGCAGCAATCTCCTGTGGGCCCTCCTCCATTAGAGCTCCCTGTGAGAAAATTGAAGCAGGGAGTGAAGGTGCTGATCAGGGAACTGGTGCATGCTGTGGAGATCTGTTGTCCATTTGCAGCAGAGAGGAGGAGGAGGAGGAAGAAGAAGAAGAAGTTTGGATTAATGGAGTTTGGGAGTCTGGTCATGGTGGCTATGGAGGTTGGAGAAGATGGACTGCAATATGCAATTGATTTATATATAAATATATGTATGGATGTAATGAGTTTGTTGTGGGGATTACCAAACATAGCTAACTATGACTTGGAGAAGGCAAGGGAGGAGAAAGATTATGAAAATGGGGAACTTTGGGGATTTGGTGAGGTGTGGCAAGGGGGGTCAATTTTGGGGTATTTGAATTATTGGATGGAAATAGCTCAACAACTTAGATTATGTATTAAAAAATTGTTTTAATTTGCAATTGAAAATGTTTTTTATCTTATTTTAACAACTAGAAGACATTATGATTTAGTTGTATTTTAGGTTTTAATTAAACTTAACATTTTTTGATGTATTAGTGTTGAATCAGTACCTGTCATGTGAATCATATCCAAGGAATAGAGCGTGGAGAAGTGGAAAAAGGGATAGAGAGCATAAGAATGAATAGTAGAATAAGGGGATTATGTAATCTTTTGTTCATGAAATAATTTCATATTTATAGACAAAAGATATAGAACATATGAAGTTATATTTATACCCCCTACTTAACAAGGGACTATACAGGTTATTCTAAGTATTTTATCCTTTTTGGCTCAGGACATTTTGCTCCCTGGCCTGGCCGGTTGGATCGAGTAGGGCTTCAACAAGCTTTGCTGATCGATAAAACTCGCTGGCGTTGCCGAGCGAATGGATCTATAACACAATCGGTTGGCTCTTTGATCGTCGATTAGTGTGATTTCATCGATCGATAGACATAGTCTGATCGTCAACCCTCTCAATTTCCATTAAAGAGCTTACGTCGATAAGGTAAGGCTAGGCCATCGAACAAAGAGTAAACCACTATAATCCAAGGAATAACCTTCCTTTGGACAAGAGGACCATTGTGGAATGGTTGAGACATGTTGTATTCTCTTGATGGTGTTTGGGGGAGACGGCTGAATAATCCCATTATGACAGTAATGGAGACTAGCATCTATCTTAGATTGACTTTATTGCAGTGACAAACTTGAATGATTCTAAGTCTGTCGCTCGGGCTTATAACATTTCGACCAACTTGCTGACTTAGGCAGCCTTAGATTTGTCGTGCTGGCATAATTCTACGCAAGATACATAAAACATTACACTAAATGAAATAAATGTTAGTAGGGTCCTAACACTACGTAAGAGTACAAAATTTTGTATCATATAGAATACATCATCATTATGATAGTGTCAACCTATTATATTGCCCATAATATTATAACAATTTTAACTTGTTTCTTTAATATTTTTATTAGTCTTTTAACCATGCGTTGATTACATTGAAATTGCACGCCATCAATAATATATCAAGCAATAATTAAAAAAGCATGAACTTCATTACTTCACTTTAATTTGCATTTCATGCCATGTGGCTTCATTTATAGATTTATTTGGCCAATTGGCTTTTTGCATAAGCGACCCTTTGGCTTTGCGTATTCTTTGCCTTACAAGCTACTTGTTGACCTATTAACATATATATATATATATATATATATATATATATATATATATATATATATATATATATATATTAAGAGAATGGGGACAATATGCATTTTTTAAGGGCTAATGTGTCATGTTAAAAATCGAATATTGTGTTTATATTAGAAAAAGGAGACTTTAGTCGAGGGGGGCAAATATATGATTTTACAAGCCTAAGACTTAATAATATGACTGTGCGAGCCAGAAATGGGGGAAAAGTGGGTTTAACATATTGTCCTGAATATATTTTAAAAATTGACACGTGTGTTCTTTATATTATATTATTGTACATAGAAATTGTGCAAGTTTGAATCTCTTGGCAAGATGAGACAAAGTCAGGACAACCCGAGGTCAGGATGATCTCAAGCCTGGATGACCCAAAGCTAGCACGACTCGAGGTCGAAGCCAGGATGATCGAAGACCAGGGCTTCCTAAGGACTGGATGACCCATAGCCGGGATGACCTGAAGCCTAGATTACCGGAGGCATGGATGACTAGAGACCAAGATAAGACTAGATGACCTGAAGCCAGAATGATTTGAAGTCGGGACAACCCAAAGCCAAGACGACCCAGGTTAGGATGAGTCAGAGCCCAAATAACCCAATATAGCTGACCTGAAGACTAAGACATAAAATACAAAAAATAAATTGTAAAACCCTCATTAAAGCAGGGTTAAAAACATAATATCTTGATATCGTATTGTATCCCCTATTAATAAGTCATAATTCATGTAAGATGGATTTTTTAACACTCTCTCTCCCCCTTCCCCTCTCTCCCTCTTTCCTTCCTCAGGTATTTATAAAGATTCAATTATATAAAAAAGATCACATTAGCCCAGGAATGCCCCGACTTGCTTTGGAGGGGAAGTCGCTGTGCAATGCTCCCTCCCTCTCTCTTTGTCTATCTCTCTCATTTTTAAACCTCTAATCCTTTGAGGTGTGATATAAAAAAAATCGGGATTTAACATTCTAAAAGTTGCGATGAGCGTGTGGATCATGCCGTAGACAAGAAAATGAGCAGCATAAGAAGAAGAATCGATGATTAAATTTAACCCAACCTGGGTGACCGGCCAAGAGGGATGAGCGGCAGTCTAGACGACCTCGGTCTGGACAATAAGCAACATGGACAACTCGCAAAAAATAAAAAAATGCACATCTCTTCCAACTTATGTATTTCATTCATAAAAGTGATAAGTAAAACTTTCTAATAATGCACATAATCTCATGTCTGATCGAAACTAGAGAAACTTAGGAAGTATTGTATAATAGATGATCAAAATTCAACCAATACTCAGGGAATTCAAGGAATTTGTGTGCTTTGATGTCTAGCCAACACTCGGAAAACTTGAACCACAACAGTAAGACTGACAACAATGCCAAACGTCCTCTCGACGGAATGCACAAAGAACTAGCGTGCAATGCTCACGCATCATAAACCTACATCTCCAAACTTGAATCTGATAAGGCTCAGAGGTGGTTCTTTGTCTAGTAGTTACAAACTCCGGGAAGGGTATCGAGCAAATCACCTCATAAGTGAGTCTTGATGGTCACAATCGCAAAAGCAGTGATACCATCGCTTTAATGATCCTAGCACAGGTTATTCTATCGAAGGCGGAGATTTGACCAAGCCACTCAGACACAGAAAGCGAAAGACGCGAGTTGGGCATCAACACCCCAAAAACCGACAACGATGCAAGTCGTCCAATAAGTAGAAAATGCTTAAAATGACCGACAACAATGCATGACTTCTACTCAACATTTAATACCAAAAACCAACCCATCAATCATCATATGGCAAGTGCTTTTCACACGAAAAATAAAAACATATGGCAAGAGGTAAAATAGTAAGGCTGGTAAAATCGGTCGAGAACTTCACTTAATTTTAAGCTTAAAAAATTACATAAAATTTCTTATACGTTTTCTGACAAATGTTTGAAAAGAAAAGAATATTCCTCTAAGTTTTTGATAAGGTTGACAACTAGGCTAGATTAACCGCCTGACAAATGTCGATCGAGGAAGAGGCCAGAAAAGTCTGGTCGACCGAGCCGGCCTTACCGACCTGAAACCTTCAATTATTCAATTATCACAACTTCATCATCAAGAAATAGAAAAATTGTGAAACTAAAATATGTACATAAAAATGTGCTAGAGTAAATCTCTCAGTAAGACGACCCGAGGACAGGAGGACCCTAACCCGATATAACCCGAGGCATGGATGACTAGAATCCATAATGATCTGAGGCCAGGACAACCCAAAGCCCAGACAACCTGAGGTCTAAATGATTTAAGACTAAAATGACTAGAAGCCTGGACGACCCGAGGCCTCGAGGACCCGGCTGAAGCTAATCTAGGATGACTTGAGGCTTGGTTGACCCAAAGCCAGGATGATTTGAGGCCAAGACATCGGCCTAATATAGTCGAGTTCAAGGCTTATACTTGTAAAATGTCTAAAATAACACGTACAACCCTTATTGAAAGTTTCTGTATTGTTCTTTATCCCCTATAAATGTAAGATCTTCATATGTTGCTTCATCCCCTATAAATAAGAGATTATTTCATGTAAGATGAACATTTTTGCCTTCACTCTCTGCTCATGTATTCACAAATACCCGAGTTTGCTTCAGAGAGGCAAGTCGCCATGCACTCATCCTTCCTCTGTCAATACCCTTCTCTCTCTCTTCTTCTAATGCTCTGATCTCTTGTGGTGTGATTCATAGGGAAATCTGAATTCAAAAATTAATGATATAAAATTATATGATTTAATAGATGATAAGAAAAACATTAAATACAAAATTTTTAATAAGTTAATGATGAAATAAGTCATTTCAACATGAAAATAATTATCATGAAAAGTGAAAGAAAAAATCCCCATCATATGTGATAAATTTATAGAAAAAAATATAAATTCATCAAGATATTTATTATAAAATCTACCATAAATTTACAAATATTATGACACATGCTTCTCTTTTGAAGTATTCCATTAGCGGTGTAAATAACTCAAGTCGAGCTCAGGTCATAGCCTGTTGGAGCTAGGTTCACCTACCAATAGTAAGTTAACCAAGCTAATCGAATTGGCTCATAAGCTTATGATCTAATCCTCATCACGCTCGAACTCAAGTTCAATTAACATAAAAGTTATAATATAAGGACGAACTTGAGCGACTTACAAATCACTAATGAGTAAAATCTGTGTCAGCTTATGAGCTGGCTTGATTCATTTACACCCCTAAACATGGAGAGAACATTAGTTATAAACTGCATATATGCAGACTCCTTGTACAACAATATCATACACATGGGTACAACTCTGTTGTATAAGGAGTCCACATCATGCGGGTTCCGTACTTAATATTTTTACCTAAACATGTCCTAGATTTTCACAACACCTGAAAAATATTTCATGTCATGTTTTGATTTCTGGTGTTCAAGGTAATAGCAGAAGAGTCAATATCCTCACCCAAATTTGTTCATCAAGTTGGGTCATCAACCTGCGAACTATATGCCAAAAACAATCATAATTTATCATCATTGCCAAACTACTCCAATGCATTGTTTGCGCTATAAAGAGAACTAGGTGTTCCTCTTATAAATAAAAAATAAAAAATAATATAGTATAAGATAATAATTCATAACCAATAGAGTGGCCTTTACAAATTACAAATTAGTAATATAAATGATGCGCCATCAAAAAGTTCTCACTGTCTGACATAAATCTCGAGGTATGACATGAATCTCGAGGTAATCTTTTGAGCAAAGAATGTTCAAGGTTTGATAAAAAGGCATACAAAAGTTTGATTTTAGCAAACTTATAGTCAAATTGACCGGCTCGACGGGGCGGACTCAATGTACCAAAATTGGTTCGATGCGAGTCAAATCGAGTCTCGATTAAGTCATCAAACTATTTTTGTAAACTTTTTAGACACATTTGAAAGGTTGAATGAATGACTAATTTGGAGAGTTTCTAGTCGAATCAAGTGTCTCAACAAGATGAATCCAACGAGCCCAAAATCATTAAATTTTGACATCGCTAAGGCACTCAGTAGTCCATCAAATGTCGTTTGATCGAGTCAATCTCTCTGAGTCATCTGATCAAAGTGGTTCATATTTTTTCATTAATTGTAACTGCAACTCTATAAATAGAGCCTCACTTCTCTAATGAGGAGAAGAGTTTGAAGCTTGGAGAATGAGCTGAAGTCCAACACCTTGTTATCGACCGCCGCCAACTGCTACCGACCATCAATCGTCAATCTTCGTCAACTGCCATTTGATTATCACTCGTCGGTCGTGCTGATCAGCACTGATCGTCCCTCACTTCTTACAACAAGTTCATCTACGCGTCGACTTTGTAGCTCGAAGGATTGTATAACTCTTTCTCGACTGTGGAACAAGGGACCACACTTGTAATCTCCAGTTTATAGTGAATCTCTTCAGCTGGGCAAGACCACATGATTTTTTTTCTTTACGGGTTTACGGATTTTCCATGTAAAAACGAATGTCTCTACTGGTCATTTTCTTTCATTTGAGTGTGTGTTGAATTCTCATACAATGCTAAGACGATAATTCGTCATTCTACCACTACAAATCTTCTAGTACGCATCAATAAACTATAGGAAATTTGCATACATACCACTCAATTCCTATTTAATCACATATATAATATACATATCATCTTATAATTGCATGAGAATGTGTATTTTACCTTTTAAAAATTAAAGAATTCATTTTTATTTGATATGAAAGATTTGAGTGATGGAAAAATAAAAGCAAAAGTTTAGGTCTTAGAAATATAAAAACATAAGAATCGGGTGCTATGTATAAATAGCCCTTTTTGTTGACATATATTACAAACTAAGCCTTCATTTAATAGAAGGCAACACTCAAATCATTATTTATTTTTTAAAAATAAAATTTAGCCCTTATTATTTATATTGAACTATCTCATGATTATTATTCATTATTATACATTATTATTATTATTATTATTATTATTATTATTATTATTTACGAGCAGCTTCTCATATATTTATATTATTTGCATAAAATTTTATCAATGTACTAATTCTAAAAATCGTTAGCAGCTTTTTTCGTTCATTAAACTTAGAGCATGAAACCTTACATTACGAGAAGAAATGTACAATCATCAGGTCGCCATCTGATCCGCCCCTTAGTATCTTCTCAATAAAGAAAAACAAAGATGCAATCCTCACCATAAATAGGCCACCAACCCATTGAAAACAAAAAGAACAAAATTGAATCTAATTTTTAGTCTAACAAGCCTCAAAATCAACTGCAATATATATATATATATATATATATATATATATATATATATATTATAAATTTATCATATATTTATATACTCATGGCAAGAAAAATTCAGCAACTCCAAAAGTTCTCATCAAATAAGCAAAATTTCAAATTCCCAACAAACAAAACTTCCAAACATATGCCTTCTCCTCTCTAATCTTATAAGTCCCTCCTCACCCCTCAGTCACACTAAATACTACACCACCACCACCTTTTCTCTTCCTCCCCATCACCGCTGCCGAGCTTCACTGCACTAAAGAGATGGCTCGTCAAGCAACTATGATTCTCGTGGCAACAACCATCATCGTGGCTTATCAATCAGTTTCTACCAACGCACAAACAGGCTGCACGAGAGCGATCATCAGTCTCTCGCCGTGCCTAAGCTATATTTCCGGCAACTCATCGACTCCGTCGGCGAGTTGTTGTTCCCAACTCGGCATCATCGTCAAATCTCAACCCCTATGCCTGTGCACAGTGCTCAACGGAGGAGGCTCTTCCATTGGTATTTCTATAAATAAGACTAGGGCACTTGCCCTTCCAGGTGCTTGTCAGATCCAAACACCGCCTGTGAGCCAATGCAATGGTAACCACCTATTCCCCTTAAAAAAACCATCACTTTTGATTTATTTCATTTTCTGAGAGATTTGCATAAATACCACTCATGTATTTACGTATTAGTACCCAAACTTCAAAGTTTACCATACATACCACCTTACCTATACAATAACAACAACAACAACAAAGCCTTAATCCCACTACTTGGGGCTGGCTACATGAATCATTTTTCTCCATTGCGTCCTATTTAGTGTCATATTTTCATTTAGTTTTAATAAATTAAGATCATTTTTTATACAATAAGCCCAAGTCTTCCTAGGTCTACCTATGCCTTTCTTAACACAAGTTGAATCTAAAACATCTACTCTCCTAATCGGATCATCAGATGGTCGACGTTTAATGTGACCAAACCATCTAAGACTACTTTCTCTAATTTTGTCTGTTACAGGAGCTACACCAACCCTATCACCTAATCATGTTCATCTCGGCAACACTTAACTTATTATTATGCTTCTCTTTTAAAGGCCAACATTCAGTGTCATAGAGCATTGCAGGTCTCACCACCGTCTTATAAAATTTTCCTTTCAGTCTTAGCGGTACTTTTCTATCACACAAAAGGCCCGAAGCATTCCTCCACTTCAACCAACCAACTTGAATTCTACTATTAACATCCCCATCTATATCACCATCGCTTTGGACAACAGACCCAAGATATCTAAAACGTTCACACCTTTTAATAATTTGATCACCCAAGATCACACTTCTGTCGCTAGAGCTACTACTACTAAAATTACATTCCATGTATTCAGTTTTACTTCTACTACCTTACCTATGCATGAAAGAAATTTATTTCACCTTTTTAAAGTTAAAATGATGATATTTTTTATGGGATATGAAAGATATGGATGGCATAAATATAATAATGCAAAGTTTAGTTGTTAGACATGCAAAAACTAAGGAATTTGGCAGTATTTATGTAAATGCACCCTATTTTATCTAATCAAATTTTAGGTTAAATACAGTCAAATAATTTTTTATTTCTTTCTTCAAGTCATATATTTCATATATCCTCTTTCTAGTCCAAATAAATTTTTATTAAAATTACTAATAACAATTTAGTTCCTTGAAAATAAAAATCATTTCCTAAAAACTAATGAATTTAATAGTCCATTATCCACTATTAAACTTAGTCAAATATGATGATTTATTCTTATAAACAATATAATTCATTAATTCTTCTATATTTTCAAGCAGCAAAACTAGCCTTAAATATGAATTTCCAGAATTTAGGAGTCCTTACCCACCTGAGCTAAATTAATAGAGAAATTTATATGCAAGCCACACAATTCTTAACTAATTATAGATCTAACACCCAAACATTAATATTTGCAATTAAAACACATTGGTGTCATATCACTTTTGAAAAGTTAGTAATGAATTTATTTTTATATGATGTTAAAGATTAAGACTGTTATGCATGTAAATATGAGACAGTTTAGATGTTAGATATGTAAATACATAAGAGTTTTGTGGCATGTATATAAATGCCTCAAATTAATCATAGACATATTTTGTGGTTTGTTTCAAGAAGGTTCAGGAGGTCCGACAGTCTCGCCGGTGAAGTCTCCGGTGAGCCCATCAATACCTGCAGCTGGAGCTGCACCTTCAGGTGCATTTTCTTTCGAGTTACTGCTACATATCCTTCTAAAGGTTTACAAGTTTTGTTTCAGCCAAGATTTTTAATCAAAATTTTCTAAATTAATGCAGCCAATGGATCGAAATCAAACGGCGGAGATACATCGAACAACATATCAAAAAAATCAGTTGTGTTCATTATGCTAAGTATTGTGATTTCTGCTTACATCTTCCAAAGTTGATGTTTTTCAAGTTCTGGAGGTTGGGTTTAGTAGTTTCATTGCATTTTGTAATTCTTCCTGTTTTGTACAGTTTTTTGGAAGCTTTGCATCCATACCACTCCATTCATATGTATTTACGTATCTAAAACCTAAACTTTAAATTTTACATACATGCCACCTTATCTATGTATGAAAAGGTATGTTTCACTTTTCTATAGTTAAAATGGTGGCAATTTTTATCTGATATGAAAGATCTGGATATTATAAATGTAAAAAGCAAAGTTTAGATGTTACATATGTAAATACAGAGGAATTAGATGGCATGCATGTAAACTTTACACAAATAGATAGACTAATAAAAGCTTTGTTATGGGAGAAAATATTACGTGCGGTCGGTTTAGATGGGCTGTCATGCGATAAACGGACGTGTGGGAGAATCCGCACCGTCGTCCGGATGTGCTATCTCCCGCACGTGATAGTTTTCCCCGTTATGGAGGGTGTTTTTGTGTCTTGCTTGTTAATTGTTATGAGGTGAAGTAAACGTCTTTAGGTTAACGAACGTATGTTTCTGCGTGTATGTATGCATGGTAAAACTACTATCCCTCCAAACATATTTAGAAAGAGATTGTTCGTGTTTCACTGTTTAGATAATCAAGTTTAAAAAAAATTAATAGAATTCAAGAAAATTATCGAGTCAGACACGAACGAACAAGAACAACAAGCTTATATGCTGGAAGTTAATAAATGCCAGCCTAATTAACCATCACATAATAAGAGGCTCGTTTGTATGTTTATAGCTATGTCGCTGTGAGACAATCACCCAAACTAGGATAGAACAAATTTTTTTAGGGAAACTTAACATACATATCACAGAATTTATTTGAATTTACATATCTAAAACCTAAAGTTCAATATTCACATTTATAAGACTTTGGTGTCACGAACATTAAAATGGAAAGATGTGCTTCACTTTTAAAAAATTACTAGTAATAATATTTTTGATGTGATATTAATCATTAGAGTGTTATGTACAGAAATATGAAAGTTTAGGTGTTAGATATGTAAATATATAAGAATTGTGTGGTATCTATGTAAATGCCTCAATAATCTCTATCATATGAAACAAGGGCTACATCGGTCGACACTGCATAAAAATCACGATGACACCAAATTCGATGTGTGACACATTGACATCCTAAAAGTGGCAACAAGTAAATAGATAATTTGAGACTAGCTACTTCGATGTGCCTCTGTCTAATGCCTCCATCTTAGTCTGTTCTGGTCAAATTTAAATGAAGGCATGATCGGCACAATCAAAATAGATCATTTGAGACCAACTTAGTCAAATTATATCAAAAAGAGCCTACAAGCAAAGCTTAACCAAATCCTAATAACCTTCACAAAAGAGATGAGAATTAACTAAGGCTAATGAGTTACTCGAAGTTCAGGCATAAGACGAAAAAGCAATCTCAAATAGATAATCCCTTTTGCTTCACAAAAGAGATGAGAATTAACTAAGGCTAACGAGTTACTCGAAGTTCAGGCATAAGACGAAAAAGCAATCTCAAATAGATAATCCCTTTTGCACCAAAAAATTGCCTTGCTCAAAATAGTCTTTATTAAGTTTGAGCAACATAACTTCACTTTTATCTCTTTCAATATATGCAAATGTAGGTGCTCCGACCCAAGCGAAGAATGTAGGGTCATCAGAGGAAGATATAACCTTTAAAAAGTTCGATTTGGAGTTTAATTTCCTTGGATCATGTAGATCTGAGAGTCCTGGATAAAATTTTATCATGATTTTTTCGAATTTATAGTTGTCAAAACTCAAAATGTTCCTCCGCGCCAGATTACTCAAACCTACCTCCACATAATGCTCTACAAACGGAGAAGAAAAAAAATTGCAAGACATTATTCATTTTTCTCCTTTATACAAACAAGTATAGCGGCAAATGTCAGAAAAGCGGTCACTGAAATAATTGAAGTTTAGTAGCTATCTTGTAGAGTGTAATACACAAGAATTCCTCTATTCGGTGATCAACAAAGCCCATTAAAAGGTCGGAAATGATAGTTGAAATGACCAACAAAGTAGTCCGACAAAGAGAATGACATACTACCCTTTATTTCTGGTGAGTATAACTGATAGTGTGCTCCTGCTTGGAGAGGGAATAAGAGAGAAAAATAATATCCACATAAATATGATTCAGTTATTTGAGAGAAAAATCTATATAAAAAATTTGTCTCCAGGCTAGTGGGAATTAGCTATACATGCGGCCATAAATATGGATGGACCTCACCAAATCACATAAACTCTCATGTTCTTTCCCTAATGTTTTCCCTGAAGATTATTTTTATCGTTTGATTAGAATAGGCAAGGGTGTGTTTAGGGTAATTTGTGTTTATCTAGATAAGCAGGTTATCATGAAACGCAGCCCATGGGTGGCCCGCAGGGTTCGACCCGCGACCCACGTTTAGTGTAAAAACTCAACCACGTTTTCGGATAAGCTGCCGAAACGTGTTTTCCAAATGATGAGGCGGTATTTTAAAAATGATGCCCGCACTTATAAACTGCCCCAAACGAGCCCTAAATAACATTAGAGCTAGAGCTTTAGATTTACAAAGAAAAAGAAAAAAAAAAGAGTGATAGAGTAAAATGGCAAGGAATTTGGTACTAGAAGATGCAAATTGAGGATTATCTATGTCGAAGAAAGTTAGATCTACCTATCTTTGAGTCAGACAACAAATATGAGCCAAAAAGACTAAAATCTCCTAGAAATGTAAAAGTTGGGCATTGAATGTCTGTCGCTAAAAGAACTTATTGCCTTCAATATATTACATGAGAGGACATAGCTATCATGATGAAAGCTCCATCAAATATATACAAGAAACATTAGAAAAAAAATGAAGTATATATAAGAAAAATAAAATGGAGGAATAATGGATATCAAAAGTGAAAGAACAATAATGCCTCAAACCTTAATGTTGGACCTTGAATTCAAGTTACCTCTTTACATTAAATTCCACGTGAATTTATATCTAATAGCATTCCTGGAGATTGCGGGAAATTTCATCTTGCAAATGGTAACCACATAAATGTTATGGTAGTTGATGATGTGCGAATCAAAATTGGTGATGGATTTATGTGATAGCTTCGTAATGTGGGATTGCAATTAGATTGGAGGTAAATTTGATCTTGATTGGCCAAATTGGTCAAGGTTATCTCATCATTTGTATCGTTACTTCAATATGGAAAGAGATGCTATAGTGATGGCACGTAAAAGCAAAAAGATAGTATCATGTACATAAAATCAACAACAGAAAATTTGGAGTAACATTTAATTCTATTGTTAGTGATTCTAGAGGTATAATATGGCCTAAAATTCATTATAAGTGAGTTACAAAGCAAATTAAATTTCAAATCAAAGAGAAGCAAAGTAACAATATAAGAATGGTGGTAAAGGATGAGAAAATTACCATGATCGGAAACTTTTGATAGTTTTAGTAGTCATTTCTTTGCGTGCCCCTTCTTAAAAACCCATGGGAGTTGAATGAGGCTTTCTAATGTTTATTTGCGTGCCCCTTCTCATGGTAAATTTCAACAATTGTTACATATAATATCAATATCTAAATTCTCTCGATTATTTTGACCTCAAAATATTAGATAATATTTACTTTAAAAAAAAATCATGGTTAGTAAACTCAAGATCCTAATCGTTTAGGCCCACCACCACACATTGCTTCGAAGAAAAGAAAGAAAAAAAAGAAGAAACAAAGAAAAAGAAATAAAAAAATCAACGGTTACAAGGCATCACTTTTTTCATATTTATTCAATAAGTGCATATGTAGAGGTTGAAGAAGTGAGAGATGGAGCGATCGAAGATAAATAGTTTCCTTGGTAAGTGTGTAATAGAGGGATTTTTAAATGGATGGACAAAAATAACTGTCAAAGGTGACAGATACAGGCTAGAAACCAAATCAAGAGAAAATTAATGATCATATAGCATGATGACCTACAAAGTTGTTCACAGTAAAAGGCCTCAAGCTTCTCTTTATATCATGTAAAAATAGCCAAAAGAGAAATCATGTTTAGGTATGGAGAAAAAAAATAAAAGAGGAGTGCTTATAAAATAAATATAAGGAAAATATCTAAGAGTAAATATTTGTGTATCTGTGTGTTGAACTAGTATAGATGTTATTGAAATTACCTAAAATCAGCAGCTATGGGTTGCTAAATAAGGAAGGTATTACACCATGGATTTATAAGCAAACAAAAAAAGGAAACGGGCCACCGTGGATCGATCCTTAACTAATGCAATTGAATGTCTGTAAGGGGCAACAAATTCATATGATGAATAAGGAAAGAAGAGTGTCATATATGGATCCCTAGATGAAGCTATGGAAAGCTACAGAAGACAAATTACTAGCATGCCCAAAACAATTTTTTAATTAGATATTGCATAGTTTTCAATTATTTGCTAGACACCTTTATAGATAAGAACCCATTGGAGGAATAAACAAATCAAGTATCCAAACCACATTTTTTAAAATGATATCAACTCGAGATTAAGGTCCTATTTTTGACCTTCTATTTTTCCTTCGCCTATTCTCATTCTCTCCATGATTGGAATTTTTAAATTCCCCTCCAAAAAGCTGATACTCATGAATGAAGAAAACCAAACTAATTCAATTAACATAGAATTTCATGGTTAAAAACCTGTTAGCGTTTAAACAAAATAAAATATTTGAAGTGATCCCATATTGGGATCATCTTTCAGAAATGAAAAAAAAAAACTTCACCATCAAGTAGAATCGTCTGAATTTGAAGACCCAAAGTTTGCACTTCTAAATGAACGAGATTCCATGATTATGTAATGGTTAAGGAATACCAAGATGTTAGAAATCAACAGAGCCTATAAATTTCTTACAATCAAGAGAAATTTGAGAAGCTATCAAACAGACATATACTCAAAGGTAAAAAATATTGCTCTAACTTAAGAAATTAAGAAGCAGCACTTATCTTTATCACTGAATATTTCAATATATCAATATATTAAGGATTTATTGGTTAGACTCGAATTACTACCAATATATCAAAATGAAGTATGGTGATGACAGTGTGATTCTAAAAAAAATATATGTAGAAAAAGTATCTTTAAGTTCCCTGTAAGACTCGATGGCAAATTTGATCAAATTCATATTCAAATCTTGGGCATAGAGAATGTACCATCCCTAAATGAGATTTATTTCTCTTGTAAAAGCTAAAAAAGAAAGATGAATGGTAATCTTTGATATACCCATCTCTGAAGTATCAACCAAGATAATTATAAAAAGTCAAGGTAAATGAATTATTTCAAGTGGATCTTTTCAAAACGAAGAATAAAAAAATCACCCTAATAGCAACCTATGGCACAATTACTACAAGAAAAAAAGAACATACATAAAATGTTGCAAACTCCATGGAAAGCTTATTGACATGGTGGATACAAAGAAAGCCAATTAAAAAGACAAGCCTGTCGCATTGAACCATAAAGGCTAATCTAAAAAAAAAAAATCAACACAATAAGGAACTTCCTGAACTCCCTAGAAAAGCCACTGAGATCATGCTCTCGAGCTAAATAAAGAAAATTTATGATCCTCAAACTTTTAATACCTCAAATGAGTCCTCAAAAATCTAAATAAGATTAAAGAGACATCGATATAAAGACAAAACATGTTGACACCATCTAAACCTACAAATTGTTTCCTAACAATTGGAAAAAAATTAACTGATAGATCTTTAACCAATGTTGGGGGACCCAAAAAATTTCATATTTTCTTTGCATTTACCCTCAACAATGTGCTACATGTTCCTAACCTAATTGTAAACCTTTTGTCCATTCATAAAATCACAAAAAGATCACAAATGCCATGTGATATTTTTTTACCGATCATGTGTATTCCAAAACGAAACTGCAAGGAAGACAATTGGACAGACTAGAAAAAAGATGTGTTATATCTACCTCAAAACAACAATCGCTTATCCCGATTTATATCTACTTTAAATGAACACATCATTTAACATCATCATTATAGACAAGGGTATCAGTGTTTTAAAATCCAAAAATGTATAGTTTCATCTCTATTAATAAGTTTAATAAAAAAGTTTATATAAAAACTTATAAGATATTAAGATTATTAAATATCATACCATTCTCTTTATCAAAAGTGAACCACGATCATTTCCTTTTTATATTAATCAACTCTTATATTTGAGAACCTTAAAAAATCCCTACTATTTTGGAGCTAAAAGATTTATGACAATTATTGATGATTGCACTCTGATATCATGAGTTTATCTTATCAAACAAAAATCTAATGTCAATAGGGCTATGAATTTAGCTCGAAGATTGATTCGAATTTTGGTTCGAATCAAAATAAAAAAGTCGAGCTGCGAGCCAAAATTTTTTATTTAATTTTTTTCGAGCCAATTTTGAGCCGACCCTAGCTCGGCTCAAAATCAGATTGTTAACAACATATGACTGTGAATTTAGCAAATTTAGCTCGAAGATCGTTAATCGCTTAAAAATTGATTCAAATTTTGAATCGAATCAAGATTAGATTGAAATAAATGAACCCAGCTACGAGCTAAAATTTTTGATCAATTTTTTTTTTCAGCCGATTTTGAGCTGACTCCAGCTCGGCTCGAAATCGGATCGTTAACAACACTAAATGTCAATCATATTCTTACAAGTTATAACTCTATGATAAAAAATTAATTTGGTGCTCACATTAAGAAAAAGTAGAATAACAAATGCTCAAGAATATTTTGATCAATTGTTATCTTATTTTTCTCTATAAAAAAATATTTTATTCAACTTTCTTGCCCAGACACTCATCAATAAAAAGAGGCAGCATAAAGAAAAAATTAACATTTTTTAAAATTTATCAGGAATCTTCTACTTCAAACATAAATTTTCAAAACATGTTAAGAAGCCGCCCTAACATCTACAAAATTAATTATTAAAATAGCCTTAAAAGTAAAAGATCGGGATAGGCTTTAAAGTCATCTAACAGAATTAAATAATTTTGCCATGTAATGTGATCATCTAAAAGAAATATAATGGCTAAAGAGTATAACTAGATCAAATTTGAGTTACCATATCCGGATCCAAATTTTTCAAAGAAAATGCAGGGTGTCAAATCATGTTTGCGGGTTGTGTTCAGGTCTGAAACTGTTTGACCCAAATCCGATCTGAATCTTAGACGGGTCCAAAAGTACAATGTAAAACCAACCAGCTTTCAAAGAGTTGACCCAAAAACCAACACATATAATCTTTTTAACATAAAGCACAACGGTAATTCAGGTAAAATTTGAGCCATTTTTGGGTCAATATCAAGTCAATTTCAGGTTGGCGGGTTAATTTCAAGTCAATTCGGGTTGGCAGGACAATTTCAAGTCAGTTAGGGTCTATTTTGGGCCAATTTCGTTGGTAGGTCAATCTGAATCCGACCAAAAAAAGTTAAACGTATTAGGATTCCTAACCTGAACCCGAATTTTTCGAGTCAAGTTTGTGTTGAGTTGGCATGTTGCTCTAAAGAGAATGCAATTAAATGACAATTGGGGATAAGTAAAAAGTTGTTCATGTTATATTAAGAGGTAAACAGTTTAAAGCCCAAAATAAAGGGGCATTTACATACATAACACTCAATTCCTATGTATTTACATACTAACACCTAAACTTTGCTTTTCTACATTTACACCACCTAAATATTTCATTTCAAATAAAAACATATCACCATTTTAACTCCTAAAAAGTGAAATACAGCTTTTCATGTAAGTTGTTATGTATGTAAAAATCAAAGTTTAGGTATTAGATATGTAAAAACATAAGAATTGAGTGATATGCATGTAAATATTACTTGAATAAAAACAATCTTTCAATATATATATATATATATATATAATGATAATAAATAAAAACAATCTGCAATGTACATCCGGGTGCGGTTCAAAATATAAGAATTTATAAGTGAATAACAGTAAGTACCCACAGCTATCACAGAAACTTGACTGATCTAAGAGTGTGAGCGAGACCGCATGAATTCCTCTAGCCGATCCCACACCTCTAGTGCTGCAGCCCTATCCTGGTGTCTCTTATTTTTGCTAATCTGCGTAGGAAGATCACCAATATAGGTTGTAAAAGAAAAAAAAAAATTACATAGGTATGGAGGGTGTGGTGGATAAAATGCTCACTGAAATAATCTTTACGTTCCATTGCTTAACAATCTTTGCTGATTCCACACTATCGTCCTCAAAGCGCACATAAAATCCGATAACTGCAGCAAGGTAAAATCAGGCTCTATCAATGCATTATATTTGGTGCCTAAATTGCTGCTAAAGAAAGGATAATCAAAAAACAATTTACGAAAAAACATTAGCTCAAGGACTAATCCCAAACACATACAAAAATAAATAATTAAATATAAAATATAACTACCATTTGGACCTCCAAAAGAGCTCTTATTCTCAAACAACTCATGTTCAATATGTTCGTTAAGCAAGTGAATAAAGCACAAATAACTTTTCTGAACCCGATTTATGAACAAACAGAACACGAACAAACTTGTGTTCAATCTTACTTGGCCTGTTTTGCCTTGAATTGATCAAGTAATTAAATAAATAATAATATTACAATATTTTTCGATTATTTTTTGTGTTCATCATTCAAGCTAATTTGGAGTCGAACACGAGCTACAACGAATAAACGAATTCGAGTCGAGCAACCACGAACATTTTATTCAAAAACTATTTTGAACGCAGGCCTATTTCGAGAAAAGAAAAAATTCAAACGAGCTAAACACGAACACTAGGCTCCCTCAAGATCCAACTCATTTACAACCCTAACTACCCTAACTAACACATGTAGTATAAGTCAAAGCTCATGAAAAAATATATTTTAGAAAGCTGAAAGAAAATGCCACCCATTATATTGACAATATAAGATATGATCAGGATTTAATGAACAATAACAAAGAAGGGGGAATGAAAATAAATAGGCAAGTATTGTCACCCCACTACAGAAGAAACCTAGGGCATCTTTGGGACAATTTTTTGTTATCTTTGCTTTTCAAACCGCCACCACAGTTTTGTGAGAGATATGCAAATAGCAAAGTTTAGGTGTGAGTTATGTAAATAAATAAGAATTGTGTGCTAAGCATTCAAATTTCCCTTGATTAAAATAACCAAGCATCACCCAAATAGCACTTTGAGATTAAATTGATAATGAAAACAGCACCATTTAGCATCAGAAGAGTCAAAATAATCACATAAACACAACAAAACTTCAACATTCCAGAGGCCATATGGCATGACTAAACCTGACCACAAGTCCATCTAACCATATAAACCAGGAAAAAAGACAGATTTACAGTCCAACTTGATGCCAGGATCTGAATCTACAACAACAATGGGAGCACGTACTTGTAAACTGGAAAAAAGGCCATGATGTTTTGATCAATAAGGCCACATTTGGTAAACAAAACAATAAAGTGTTGTGATTAGACTAATGATGTGATGATGCTCGGTTATCTTTCTGGGAAATATAAATATGTAGCACATAATTCTTATGTATTTACAAATCTCATACCTAAATTTGCATATTTACATGCATATCACTTTGGTGCTTCAAACTTATGTATGAAAAGATGCATTTCACTTTTAAAAAGTGGTAATATTGCTATTTTTATGTGCTATCAAATATTTGAGTGCTATGTCAATTATCAAATTTCAGTGTGAAATGTAAAAATAGATAAGAATGGTGTGCTATGTATGTAAATCCCCCTATCTTTTTTTCATTTTTGTTTCACTTTTGTCTCCAAGGAAAATAAAAAACATGATTGGTTTGTCAAATAAAAACAAAACTCTATGCTTCACACTTTGGGGCATATAACTATATATTTTATTTCTATAAACTCGTCAAACAGATGATATAATTAAAAAACATACTTTTAATTACAATAACAATGTCTATTTGATGTGACATTTTATTTCTATAAACTCATCTAAAAGATTATATAATTAAAAAATATGCTTTTAATTAAGATAACGATTTCAATTTGATGTGAATTTTGTAATACAGATTCATATTTAAAACATTTAAGTACAAAGATCGGATAAAAATAAAGCAGGATTCAATACTTTTCAAATACTAGTGGTATTGTACAAGGGAGTCCTATTGGATCAGTGCACCGTTAAACATAAACTTCAATCATCAGACGCTCAAGAACTGAACTAAGATCTACGGAAATTAATTATGGGACCAATTCAGCAAATGTAAAAATATTTAAAGTTAAAAAATTGCTTGATATTGCTGGCAATGGGATTTAAAAGTTAGAAATATATTGTTCTGCTGAAACCAAAAAATTTTAATCTTCTTTTATACGAATTGAAGTCAAACCGGCAAACAAATTGTAAGAAATATGTGGGAAAATCCAAATTAGGGCTAATTTAATTAATCTCCAAGCAAACAAACAAGATACAATTGGTGATCTTCAATTCGAGAGATAAATCTATTCTCCACAAACCCTAACCATAATGCTTACAATTCGAGAGGTAGGCGATCTCTCTCAAACCCTAATCCTAAGACTTGATAAAACAATCTCATAACATGCCCTAACCCTAACCTATTACGCCCTATTTATATCAAACAATACTAAATTATAAAAGACTAAATTGGTCGTAGACGCTGGTGTAACATTAATCCCCTCCCCAAAAAAGCATCTTTGTCCTCAAGGTGAAAGAGAGAAAATTATTGTTGGATCCAGTCGTATGGCTCCCCATGTAGCGTCATCCTCTGGAAATCATTTCTATTTAATCAAAAATTTGTAGGGACCCTCATTAGCTTGAAATGCAGTCTTGTGCACATCCTTTGGTCTTATCTGAATATGTCGGTACACTTACTTTAAATTAATATAGAAGAATATTGCGATCCCAAGCAACTTATTCAGTAGCTCATCGATCACCAGAATATATGTGAACTCCCTATCATGTATTGCATCCATGCATCGCGTTCAAGAATCTCAACCTTGCGTCCTGAATTGACATAATCATGATCTTGAGTGTCACCAAAATCTTGCACAAATTGGGGTCATTGTGCAGCATGTTCATCTTGTCTCCCTCCAGAATACTCTGTAGTGCCAAAATCAGACCGTTACAAACTCATCTGCTCTTATAGACCTATCTTGTTCCTATCATTACTCCTGAATCACTTTCCGCTTGAAAGGTTGTCGCAACAAATGACTCTAGCTCTGTTGGATGCAAGCATCCTTCGAGGTCCCACCCATCGTGATTCCATGTTCCAGGTCGCAATCCTTCGAGTCGATCTTCTCCAACCACAATTTGCATGTCATCTCGTTTCACTTACAGTCGCTCGTTCCAAAACTCTAAATGTCGTGCAATTCCCTCAAGATGTTTTCATTCAAATACGCTCCTAACTTCTTCGCTCAATCTTGCCTACTTTCGTTTGTTGCAGACGCCCAAATGTTGCACTATTTCTTCCCAATGTTATCATTTGAGTCCACTCTTAATTCTTTGATTCAATCCTGCGACTCCAAATCCGCATAAAACAACGGTGTTGACCTAGTGTCGTGCGAATTCTTTTGATTGCTACTCCTCACGTCCATTCTCAAAACCATCGCTCGATCACGCAACAGGGGGAGGCAATTTTGTGTGAATCTCCATGCTTTTCTTCGTCATTTCTTCCGGGGTTATGAATCTCTGCTCCCAAGACAACCACCCCTCCATGGAAAAAACATGCTCTTCTATGTCAAATAAGATATGACGCATCTCTCCCTTTAATTTCTCCTTCAAGACATCTATTTTTTCAATCTTTATTACTCCCAAGACGGGGTTTCCATCAAGAAAGAGAAACTTTTGTGTGCCCGATCCCGTCAGCAAATTAGAGCCTCGGTCACAAAAGTGCCCCTTGTACATCACGATCCTGTCAGACATCCCATATAGTTAAAATCACGATTGTTCCTATATAGTTGTGATCCCACTTCCATCACAATGGCAAAACTTATGTGTGCCTCAATCTCGTCATTGAAAAATCAGACCATTCAGTCACAAAAGTGTCCTCTGTACATCGCGATCCTGTCAGGCATCCCAGGTAGCTAGAACCACAATTGTTCCTACATAATTGTGTTCCTGCCTCCCCTTTAGTGTCCCTGTTGGCTTTAATTGTGATTGTATTGTGATTGCATCCCAGCTAGCTCAAAGTGCGACTATAATTACGATCCTCGCTTCAATTCGTGAAGTTCCACGGCTTGTGGTCCGGTTGTTGCTTCTCATATGACTCGCTATCCAGTTGATGCTTCCCAGAACGCCTGAATCGTAACTTTTTAGTGAATTAGGTTACGAAAGCGACACCTCTATGTTGTGATCCGTTTGTTGGTCACATAAATCGAGTTTTAATACCAATTTGATACGAATTAGAGTCAAAATCAGCGAACAAATTGCAAGAAATATGTGAAAAAACCCAAATTAGAGCTCATTTGATTAATCTCCGCGCAAACAAACAAGATACAATTGGTGATCTACAATTCGAGAGGAAAATTGAATCTCCGTAAATCTTAACTCTAACAACTACAATTTGAGAGATATGTGATCTCTCCCATACCCTAATCATAAGACTCAATATAAAAATCTCATAGCATGCTCTAACCCTAATCTATTAAGTCCTATTTATATCAAACAATAAGAAATAACAAAGGACTAAATTACCCGTAGCTGCCAGTATAACATTAATATTGTTAGAAATCAACCTTGTAGAATTAAAGCCTCAAGTATTTGACCAGATCTTGGAGGCTTTTCAAAGATTACTAAATTTGGGTCTTTTAGGTCGTAAATAGAACATATAACCATGAGCACAATATTTTATGTTAAAATAGAATATAACTCTTATTTTCCACATAATATTTATTAGAGTTGTTTGACGTGGATTCTTCAAGTGTTTTGCAACATGAGGGTGTGATCTTCAAATTGGTGAATTGTATCATTATTCTTTTATCTAAAATATTTTGTAAATGTTTAGTTTTTGTGATTACAATTTGATTTAATTGATTACATACTCATTTTCCCATTTTTGGCGGTAATCGTTATCAGCAAGTAACTTGACATTCAACTTTTATAGTTTTCCTTAATAGTTGGACTAATTGGGAATTTAGAACATCTATCTTCAAGCTTTAATAATGTTCATTAATTTCATGGCACTACTAACATATTACATCATTTCAACAACTCAAACTCTAAAATTTAATTCATTGCAAATACTGGCTTTTTTTTATATGAATATGAAGTACATAAACCTGCAAAATCTTGACGATGTTATAATTTCAATTTAGCACCCACTAAAATTGCATATTACACTCAATATTCCATAAAAAAGACTATATAAATAATTTAGCAAATAACATCTCTTAACTAAGATATTCTCATCACCGCACATAAAGCACTTAATTTTTCAAAAAATTTTGCATATTTTCTTGCCCTAACTTTTTACACGTATAATTTGTTACTTCCTTGGCACATAATGCTACCATACAAATCTTCAAAAAGTGTAGCTTTCCCTTAACTGATAAACGAAAATTAAATACTCAATCTACCCCTTATTACAGCATATATACTCCAACTGCTCTACCGCAAAACAACATAGAACTCAAAAAACAACCCTAATGAAGGAACATAATGAACTTTTCTATAAATTCCGAAGGAAGCCAGAATGATAAAAGAGGCGTTCGCATACATAACACACAATTCCTAACACCTATAATTTATTTTTTACATTTATAGCACCAAAAATTTTAATATCACATCAAAAATAACATCATTTTAACTTTTAAAAATTAAATTACACCTTTCAATGTATAGGTAATGTATGTAAAGTTTGATGTTTAGGTGTTAGATATATGTAAATACATAGGAATTGAGTGGAATGTCTGTAAATCTTCCATGATAAAATGGAAGAGAAAACATTGATGGTACTCACTTTTATTGAATATTTCAACATGATCCTTGAACGGCCAATCTTTGAACTGCCACTCCTTCCCTAGCACAAAGACCGCCACCACCCGGTCCCAATCTTCAGGCTTCAAAGAAGATGGCTTGTCCCTCACCTCATAAGCAGCAACCACCCTATCCCTACTCAGCTTCTTCTGCACAGTCACGCAGTCAGGCTTCGGCGCGCCCCTTATCGCCTTCACCTTCACATCCGAAGGCACAAACACGCCATCTTCTAAAAACTCCTTCACATTATAAATAGTGATCAGTGTCTGAAACGCGCTGGGAACCAAAATAATCGGCACACCCTCCCCAATCTTACTCCCCTTTAGATGCATCTTAGGCCTTGGCGTCGAATCGTACCCAACACCGTCATCTCCCCTGTCATCAGACCCGATAAGCCGGGTTTTGGCGACGAGCCCATCCTTACGCTGCTGCGACTCGATCCGATGTCTTTCCTCCTCCCGGCGAGTTGACGCCACAAGCACGCTGTAAAAATCGCGGTTACGGCACTCAAGCAGCGATTCCCTGTCTTTTAGCGGGCGTTCTCGGGCACGGAGCAAGGAGACATAATCGAGAGGCTCCGGTACAGCGGTTTCACCTCCAGCGCCAAATGAGGGAATAGATGATGGAACAGCTCCGTAGGAGGGGTCATCGGGCCGGTACTCGTCGACTGGGAGGAGTTCGATGGACTCGGTGGAGGCGATCCTTCCTTGGAGGTAATCGAGGAGAGGTTTTCTGTCGGGGAGGGTTACCGCTGGTATACGATGAAGACGGGCTGACTGTATGTATTCGCTGTGTTTTAAGTGATGGTGGCGGATGAAGAAGAGTAGGGTTTCGAGGGTGTAGAGATTACCCTGTTTTGATCTGAAAGCAGTTTCGGTAGTACAGGGAAAGGAGTAGTCGCCGGCAAAGCGGAACTCATCGCCGATACAAGTGATGTTATCGAGTTCGCCGCGAACGGTATAGTCTCTTAAAGCAGAGAGCGAGTCCATCGCCGGCGAAGTGGCGGCGGGGAGGAGAAAGTTAAAGACGGACCGACGGGTTGGTGTTCGTACTTTGAGAGCGGTTTGAGAGCGGTTTGAGAGCGGAGAGGGAGAGGTGGGTTTGTACTTTATTTATTTGTTCTAGATTATATATATATATATATATATATATATATATATATATATATATATATATATATATATATATGTATGTATGTATATATATGTATGTATGTATATGTATGTATGTATACGATCAAAAATTGCATAAGATGATGAAAAATTGTCTAATATATGAAAAGATATAAGAGACATGAAGAGGTGCAACCATACTTAACTCTAAAAGTGCAAGTTTGTAACTTTTAATATATAAATTGGGTCAAAAAGGTGTGGGAACAACCCCATTTTGTCCTCTGGGGCAGCCACAACATCGTCTTCTCTCTCTCTAGGTTCTTATGCTCCGTCTTAGGCATATCATTTTTGGATTGAACATATGATGTGGTGAACTTGAACGACAATTAAAAATTAGTGACACTGAAGAAAAACACTTCTAGCAGAGAGTGCAAAAGGAAAAATAGTACAACAGTAAATTCAAGAGCTTGAATATCTCATTTTGGTCATCTTTCGAGAGGAATTGGTCTGGAGGCCAAAAGCACGTTAAAAAATGAACAACAAAAATTAGTAATGACTGAAATTCTCTATCGCGTGTGAAATCTTGTCATCAATTGCAAAATTAGAAGATCAAAAAATCAGTAGAACGTTAGAGGACACATGTGTTTTTCCGGCAGCTGGATAATAGACGACAGTCGTCAGACTTCTTCCCATGGGCGCCAATAGGTTTATTCATGCTGATGGTAGAAATCCCTTAGTCTTTTTGTCGATCACTGAAGTCTCTTCATACGACAATCCCCTCGATCTACAAGTCCCTCAGTCGATTGTCGAGTCTCGTGAGTCGATCGTCATGTTCCGCTACAAGACTTGTCAGTCGATCGCCGAAGTCCTCGCTAGCAATCATTTAAATCCGGTCGAACAATTCACTTTTCGTCGATCACCAAATTCCGCCACACATCCCACTAATGTCCTCTAACAGTCTATTGCCTGTCTTGAACATTCCTTACCATCCAAATTAACTAGATAAGCAAAAAATACCCAGTGGTTGCCAAATTTCTGAACGACTTGTGTGCATTTATTGATGGCCAAAAAGTCTTGGTCGACCAACCAAACGCGAGTGAAATCGCTCCCACCGAACCAGCAGAGGAGAGTCATACCATTGCAAACTCTATAATACAATGGATAGGCACTAGCACCAAAATTACCTTAGAGGTGGTGGACTCGCCGGCGGTGGCGAAG
>NEWO01000104.1:1340368-1390057 GCA_003013225.1 Phalaenopsis aphrodite | reverse complement strand
CCCTTTCCTTCTATCTGTCTTCCTCAATTCTACGGCGAAAAGGAGAGCGAAGCGTACGCCAAGAAAAGAAAAAAACACCGAGAACCCTACCCCTCTCTCACACTCTCTCTGCTTTCCTCCCCAGCTTTTCGATCTCCGCACCAATATCTCTCTCTAATTCCACAGTCCTGCGACATGGCGTATCTGATCCCTCTGCCATTTGCACGAATATGAATCACGCCTGGGTTTCAATGGCTTCATCGGTTGCTTTTGATTACTCCAATTGTTAGAACCAAGATCATATTTGATTTGCAGATCTCTGTTCTCGCAGCCGTGTTTTTTTGTCGGGGTCTTCCATTTTATCGGACTGTTGTTGCGCGCGTCCAGCTTGGTGAAATTCACCGCAGAATCATTTGTGCGGAATTGATTGTTCTGAGGATCTTTACCGTGTTGATATTTCAGGTTCCGAAGCAAATTATTAGTCGCGCTGGCCGGTTTACTTGATTGCTTGATTGGCTTTTAGTTGAGGTTTGTTATCGTCAATCTACTCCTCTGATAATACCCTTTTCGCGCTCTCAGATTTATTATGATTTATCACCTGTGCGCATGTTTTGTATATTATATCGCCTTCTTCGCCAATGGCTGCCATGCGCTGGAAATTGTGTGATCTGACAAACGGATCCGTTTGAATAGTTTTCTATTTCAGTGCTATATGATCTAGTTTGTTATTTATCTAAATTTTTTTGCTGTCGTTATCATTACTTTCTGAAGAGATCCAATCCTCTTTTTTGATTCTGTAACTTCTTTTCATTCTACATGGCATGCTGATTTTGTATTACGTTTCTGTATCACTGGTTTGGAAGTATGTTAAATATTGGAAGATTTGCAAACTTTTCAATTCCTATGTATTTACATATCTAATACCTAAACTTCAATTTTTTTGCTTATATGCCACCTTACCTATGAGTGAAAATGTGTATTTCGCTTTTAAAAAGTTAAAATAGTGGTATTTTTTATGAGATGCAAGATTTAGGCGTTATAAATATAAAAAAGTAAAGTTTAGATGTCATATATGTAAATACATAAGAATTGGGTGGTTTGTATGTGAATGCCGCTTAAATATTTGTATGGCAGTGTTTTATGAAACTTAATATCAATTAGGTCATCAATATTTGTAGTACATAAATTCTAACTGCAAAGGGGTACGAACCTCTAGTCTCAAATATGTTACAACTACTACCCCTGAGAATAGCTATATAGATAAGTTGCATGGAGAAGTTACATGAACTCTTGCAAAATATACCACGAATGAAATAGGTGAAGAAGATATCCAAATCCTCAATTTATTGTCTTCTTTTGAATTTTTACCCAGAAAATGGTACAATCTCTTACAATGATTTGAAAATAGCTATAAAATGTGAATATGAATGGAGAGATTGTATGCTCTTTAAGAGTGAGAGCTTGTGATGGAGTTTTTTATGGGTAATCATATCATTTTTGCATATGAGGATTACATTCATATGCATTTTAAAGGCGGACTTAAAAGAAATGATGATTATTTCAACTCTTTAAATTATTTACTTCTTTCAAGAACATGATGTTGGAATAAAATACAACTCTTTTCTGCTCTTTTCTCCGTCATGAAAGGAGGAAGGGAGGGAGGGAGGGAGGGAGGGGGGAATGAGGGAGAAAGCTTGAGGGAGTGAGGGGGATAGAGGGCAAGTGTGAGAGCAAGATCACCAGCATTAAATAATGACTGATAATGCAAGTGAGAGAGGGAGGAAGGCGCTCTATCTTCATCTTGAAGTTATGGAATTATAGGGAAAGACATGTTAATTTTCTTGTTTAAGTTGATATGAACCTTCCATTAGATTGGTCGCTTGAGTTGCTTCTTTTATAATCTTGATGGTTTATAATCTAATGCAAAATCTTATTTTTGTCTTATATTGCGTGGATTCAAACCTTGCCCATCATACTGATAATTGTGTAGTGCAATATTTCCACCTTGCTAATACTTGTTTTCTACATGCCAGGACCAATCTCACAAAGAGTAAAAAGTTTAAAAAATATAGTATATGCTAGTATTATTAAGTGGCAATCATGCAAGCCATATACTTCTATGAGATTTAAAATGAGGAATTGCCAAATAAGTGTGCAAGCACGTTAGATGGGTAATGATTATAAGAGAAGGCTATAAGATGTTGTTGGGAAATGAGTCTTAATTTTAGTTTAAAGAAAACTTTCTCATTTAATATGAAATTGCTACATATTAGTAGACTGACATTACATTAAGGTTTTTATTATATTGTCTTGGTGCTTGGTGATTGCATTGCATGGAGTTTTTAACGATATCATGGGTTAGACTTGATTTTTGCATAACTTCAAGCACATGATTATTTTTAATTAGGAATTTGCGTACAAAATGTTTGGGATGGAAGAGAATTACGCTAAGTGACTAATTTGTTCATAGTTTTCTTTGATGAAACTAAATTAGACAATTTAAGTAATATTAATTCTTAGATCAACGTAGTCAAAATAGCAGCTAAATTGGATGCTATTTATACTATCTTAATCTTTATGAATTTAAAGTAAGAAAAAATGTTTAATCACTATTAATTATGCCAAATAACATTGAATTCTTTAAGATGATATAAAATCAAACACAATGCATTGAAAGATAACGATTCTATTTAAGTAATATTGTTATTTATGTAACAATATTATATTAATAAAATTTGATGAAGTAGGCACCAAATTTATTTCTAAGATATGCACTATGGGTGGCTTATGATCATTTTTTTAGCATATAATTTGATAGAAGTGTTCATTTGAGTTTTGGATAAAGTCTAATTAGTTAGGGGTCAATTGGGGTTATTTTTTATTTTTTATTTTTATTTTGTTTTGTTTATGTTTTGATTTGAAACAAAACATTTTTTACTATTTGATTAAATTATGATTGATTATATAGGGGCCATTTGGGATCGTTTTTATGTTGATCATTTTTATTTTGTTTATATTTTGATTTGAAACACTGCTATTGTCGGGACCATTTGAGATCATTTATATTTTGATCTTATTTATTTTGTTTATATTTTGATTTGAAAAACTGCTATTGTCGGGTCTCAAGCTCCGGATGTGAAAAGTGGAGGGTTGCTTTAAGTAATCGACAACCAGCATAAAATTTGTCGAAAAGTCATGACATGATTCTTTTTGATCATTATGTAAATGTTAGGGCGTCCCCTGGAAGCGACACGTTGTATGACCTGAATATAGTGAAAAATGTGGGAGGGATGCTACACCGACACCTGTGTATAGTGTCAAATAAGCAAGCGTTCTCACATTATGGATAAATACAGATAAAAAAGTTTGTCCATGAAATTAATATTAGGATAAGATCTTAGAACATTGATATTCTCACAGTATATTAATGGAATTCGTTGATATTATGTATGATTCATAGAATGATAAATATCTCATGTATTGAAGAAACTAAATGGGTTGGAGAAAAGCTAAGGAGATTTATAACTTAGGTTTTAAACTTTAGTATTCAGGTAAGAGTAGCACTAGAAATGGTGTGGGTGTTGTTATGGATAAGAGTTTGTAAGATAATTTTATAAAAATTAATAAAATTGGAGATAAAATTATAGCCCTTAAAATTATTATTGATACTAAAATTTTTAATATTATAAGTGCTTATGCTCCTCAAGTAGGTTCAGATATAGACTCTAAAATTAAATTTTGGAATGACCTATAAGACTTAATACAAATGATACATCTTGAAGAAAAAAAATTATTGGAAGAGATATAAATGGACATACTAGTAGAGTAGTAGAAAAAATTAGAAATATTCGTGGTGCTATAATTTTGGAGTAATTAATGAAGAAGGTAGAGCCATGTTATATTTTGCTTTAGTGTATGATTTTGTTATTGCTAATACTTTATTCAAGAAAATAGATAAATATATTATTGCTTATAAGAATGGATCTAATAAAACACAAATAAATTATTTTTTTATGAGAAGAAGAGATCGTCGAGAATGTCAAGATTGTAAGGTAATTCTAAGTGAGGATTTAAGTAATTAACATCGATTATTAGTTCTAGATTTTAAGATGAAAATTTGTAAAAGAAAGAATCATATGAATCATTGTCGTAGAATTGGATGATGACACCTAAACGATACAAATAAAATTATTTTTATGAGTAAAATTCAAGATTTTAAGATTTGGGATGTTCATGAAGAAGCAAATTCTATGTTGTATAAAATAATAAACGCTATTAAACAAGTGACAAAAAATGTACTTGGATAATCAAAAGAAAAAATTTATACGAATAAAAATAATTTGTGGTGGAATAATAACGTGCAAGAAAAGATATAATATAAGAATTTATATTAATAAAAATTGTTTTAAATATAAAAGTTTAGAGAATTGAGAATAATATAAAACGACCCGTATGAAGTCTAAAAGAATAATCTATGTCGCTAAAAATTTTGCGTTTAGTGATCTCTATAATATATTAGATATTAAAGATGATGAAAAATATATGTATAAACTAGTCAAAAAAGTGAAAAACAAAGTAAAGATTTAACTAATGTAAAGTTTATTAAAGATGAAAATAAAAAAAGTGTTGTTATTAGAAATACATTCAATATAGGTGGGTGAATTATTTTGATAAACTTTTTAATGAAGTTTCTTAAAATACGATCAACCTTGGTGATCTTAATATCGTCAATAATAATAAAATATTTCATTTTTACTGTTACATTAATAAAAAAGAAGTTATTGAGGCTTTAAAGAAAATCAAGGGTGTATAGTCTATAGGGTCTGATGATATCCCAATTGAAGTGTTGAAATATATAGGAGATTTGAGAGTATTTTGGTTTACTAAACTCTTTAATATGATTTTAAAAATTAAAAAATGCTTGAGAAGTTGAGGAATAGTATTTTGGTCCCTATTTTTAAGAATAAATGGGATGCACAAGAGTGTGCAAATTATAGAAGAATTAATTTGATATGTTATACTTTAAAATTATGGAGGGTAATTGAACATATGTTAAGACGTATTACAAAGATTTCTCATAATCAATTTGGATTTATGCTGGGAAGGTCTACTATGGAAGTTATACATTTATTGAGAGGTTTGATGGAGAAGTTCAGAGATAATAAGGATGATTTACATATGATTTTTATTCATTTAGCAAATGCTTACGATAAGGTTCCAAGAGATATCCTTTAGAAAGTTCTAAAGAAGAAAGGTGTTAATATGACTTTTATTCAAATCATTAAAGATATGTATACTAGAGCTGTTACTTGTGTTCAAATAGAAGGAGGATTGACCAACCAAATTTTTTCCTAATTCAGTTGGATTACATCAAAGATCGACTTTAAGCCAGTATTTTTTTTCTTTAGTTATGGATGCTCTTACTGGACATTTACAGGAGGATGTACCTTGGTGTATGCTTTTCGCAGATGATATCCTTCTCGTGGATAAGACTAGAGAGAAAGCTCAGAAAAAAAAAAATTTGAGTTATGGAGGTCTCCATTGGAGCCTAAAGGCCTTTGTTTGAGTAGAACTAAAATTGAATACATGGACTGTAATTTTAGTAGTAGCAACTCTAGTGATAGAGTTGTAACTATGTGTGATCAAATTATTAAAAGGTGTGAACGTTTTAGATATCTCGGGTCTANCTGTAATTTTAGTAGTAGCAACTCTAGTGATAGAGTTGTAACTATGTGTGATCAAATTATTAAAAGGTGTGAACGTTTTAGATATCTCGGGTCTATTGTTCAAAGTGATGGTGATGTAGATGGGGATGTTATTAGTAGATTTCAAGTTGGTTGGTTGAAGTGGGGGAATGCTTTAGGCCTATTGTGTGATAGAAAAGTACCGCTTAGACTAAAAGAAAGATTTTATAAGATGGTGGTGAGACCTGCAATGCGATATGGCGTTGGCCTTTAAAAGAGAAGCATAAAACTAAGTTAAGTGTTGTCGAGATAAGATTGCTTAGGTGGATGAGTGGCTTTACACTTAGAAACAAAATGCGAAATGAATATATCCGCGATAAGATTGGTGTACCTCCCGTGGCAGACAAAATTAGAGAGAGTCTTCTTAGATGGTTTGATCACATCAAACGTTGACCATCTGATGATCTAATTAGGGGAGTAGATGTTTTAGATTAGACTTATGTTAAGAAGGCAGGGGTAGACCAAGAAAGACTTGGGCATATTTTATAAAAATGACCTTAATTTATTAAAATTAAATGAACATATAACACTCAATAGGATGCAATGGAGAAAAAATGATTCATGTAGCCGACCTCACTTAGTGGGATAAAGGTTTGTTGTTGTTGTTGTATATTTTGATTTGAAACAAATTATGTTTGGCTATTTGATTAAAATTTGATTATTTTTAAAAACTCTTAGAATACTTAAAAGTTGTTTTGGATGTTTTCAATAACATGTTTGTTTTTTTTAAAATTAAAAAACAAAAATATGTAGAAAAACACACTAAACAACCATGTTTTTAAAAATAAAAGCTAAAAAAACAAAAATAAAATATAAAATTGATCTCAAACAATTCATTAACTTCAGTCTATTTGAGTTCAACTTTAGAGGATATTGTTATTTCAATGTACCCTAAAATGTTTAAATTTTGGACATGGCACAATATTCTTTTGTATTTACTCCAATAAATATAACATAAATGCTATTCTTACCAGTTACTTTCGATGCAAAAATATTTCATCCAAATTTCTTTATGCCATTTTAAGTGTCACAATTGAACACTCCTTAACAATGATATTATCCACTTTGGTGTTATAGGCCTTACAATATTTTACTTTTATGTCAACTTCCTAGTAGGTCACCTATCTTTGTTATTCTCTTCAATGAGGACATTGAACGTTAGAGTTTCATATAAAACTCAAACTATTACATCGAAAGCCATTGCAATGAAGGAGAACTCTTAAAAAACATCAATTCTCCTCTTTGTGTAATAGTTGAAGTTTTATCAAGTACTTCAAAGTTAACACTCAGTGTATGTATCATTTTCGTGGAATGTCCACCAAGAGGATAAAATTATGTGCTTGAATCTTTAAGTGAATAATATATTGACGTTTGAGACTTTAATTTTATAATTGACATCTAAATAATACACTATCAATAAGATGGGAGCCAGTGGGCATGCATAACAAAGTGTTACGTCATGGGAGTTACCTCTTGAGCTCGTTGAGAACAAAGCGCTATAGGGTAGGAGCTATCAATAGAAATATTTTTTCTTGGTGGATGATTATGGCCATTGAAAGGATTTCAATTCTTTAAGTGGGAAGATTTTACTCTCTTAGGTACAATGAAGTAAAAAAATTTAGATATCAAGGGTTTCTTTTGGTTTAACTATTTGAGTTTTTTGAGAAACTTCAAAGGGTAGTGTGCTTATTCTAGAGTACCCTTGGGATGAGTGAACTTCTTGGGCAGTTGCATTCAAAGAAAATAAAGCTATTAGGCTGGTGATTATAAAACAAACAATATGTCAATTGATATGATTCACATAAGAGTATGTTTGAGGCTTCATCACACTTAATTTACTATTTCATTACAATTGCTTTATCTTGTTATGTCCTATAGTTTATTCCTTTTCACATAACAAGATTTCTCCACTTGTAATACTAAAATGATGTTGGAAAATTGTTGATCCCCTTCAATATCCCAAGCCTCTAACGAATATAATTGCTTTGGGTCAAGTTCAACTTAAAGCCTTTCAATTTGAACTTGATGCGTGATAAAGGTAACTATAGGTTTTGTCAATTCAATCTCATTGTGAGCTACGTCTGGCTTTTTTACTTTCTTCATGAGCTTGATTCTAGCTATAACATTTTTTATTCTTTACCCTCTATAATCTTTTCTAAGATATGATTCCATTCATATATGCAACCATATGTAGGTGCATATAGGCATAAACGAGCATGCATTCATTTGATTTGATCTCGAGTTTACTTGGTTTTGGATCCTAGTATTTGCAGTTAGAAATTAGCTTGAGAAAAGCATAATTTGTTAGCTAGCTCAATCTCAATCCAAGCTTGATTTGCATAAAAAAATGTTCCTATAATCTAGCCATTTTTGAATCAAATTAATGGTCTTATTTACCCTCATTAGAGTCATGATGATATAGAGGAAGAGGCAAGACTCACTTATCTATATCCTCCCTCTATCTCATTTCCTAAGAGCAAAAATGTATCAGGCACTCTTCTTCAGTGAGAGTTGAAGGACGATATTAATTTTAAACTTCGATCTTTTCCATCCCTCCTAATTTTCTTACAATGCCCAACCTTTGATGCTTCTTATAGCTTTGTGGTAGCCATAAAGGTTTGCTTAATGATTGCTCCTCTTGCATAGTGCATCCCAAAGTTGGGCCACTAGAGCTGTGAGCAATGATTCTTCTTGAAACTATGCATTTTTGTCTTGTCTTTCTTAGTGCTATTAAAATATTTGAAACTTAAAATTTTTTTTAAAAAATTTATTGTATCATATGTACCCTAGTTGACCTGAGCCGAGTTTAACTTAACTCTTGAACCAAAATCAAATTTGAGTAGGCATTGAGCTCAATCTTACTTGCTTTAGCATAGTCTAATAAAAAATAATTATGAGTTTAATGTAAACTCAAAATCAAAGGATTCAAGTTCAGCATGCTTAACTTAAATTTTCTTGAATTTTGGATTGGGTTTGACTTGGGCTGGAATCATACTTTTTTGATTGACTTAAAACAAAAATCCAAACTTGATATTAACTTTAAAATATTTTTTTACTAGCCCCAAAGCTTATGGATGGATTTGATAAGGATGAAGGGAGGATTTAAATTCTTGATTGGTGACAAAGTTGTTTGCAGTTATGGAGCATATTGGGGTAGTGTCTTTGCATGTCTCAACGTCTCATGCATTCTTTGATATTCTTTTTTTATTGTAGTTCTAAGACTTTTTTTAATTTAACTACCCAACTATACCTTTAGAAGTTGTGTTCTCATATATTTCTCTATTTTTTGTGCTCTTTAATCTTTCAAACCTAGGCATAAATTGGCTTTCCAACATAAATTTAACAATAGTTGACATTCACATCTTGCTAATATGCATGATATGCTTAAATTTTATTCTTTTAATACTAACCCCGTTATCTTTTAAATTTTTTTTTGCCATTATTCTTATTTAAGAACCGGTCCCACTTATTTTCTTTTTGCAAATCTGTAATTTTTGAGCTTTTGTGGTTTAAAGTTTTATAAATAGCGAATGGAAAATTGTATCTAAAGAATGGCAGAATCGTTTGTCTCATATGGTTCCCTGAAGCTTTTTGAGGAGGAAGAAGGGCATCACATCAAGCTAAGAAAAGCTTCTTTTTTTTTTGTTGAAAGTCAATGTGGAGGGGAATAGATATATCTCATTTATCTTAGATGTATCTAAAGAAGGGCATCACATCGAGTTTAGTTTTGTCTAAATGGTGCGTACAAGAGTTACATATGCGAATATTAGAACCTGCATTGTTGCTTAATAGATGTATGATAAATGAGCCTTAAAAAAAGAAAGCACAAATAGCCTAAGAAAGTAAAGAAAGAACTTAACATTTTTAAATGGTTTTAATGCTTAATATAATTTAATATCTTTGAAATATTGATGACAAAGGAATTGCTTAATGCGGTCCACTTCCCTCCTCTTTTACCTAATCTAATGTAATATATTTTTTAAAAATTAATAATGATGTTCTCAGAGGGCTCCATCAAATCCATCAAGCTAGAAGTTCGCTCCCTCAAAACTCTCGGGGAAGTCACCTAGCTCTTTATGTGTCATTTATGTATCATCTGATGGCTGATATCAAAGCCAATGAATAAAACATTTGTGGATGTCATGGCTCTAGTCCAAGCTCATCAATTACTGTTTGAATAATCCATATTATGTGGGGATTGATGGTTGGATAGGCATGGCACTACAACAGTGCAAGAAGACCCTCTGGTTGAATAAATACCTGGTTGCTTGCGTTTAGCATTATAATGAAAGACATTCATATTGAAAGTAGGATCAACATGAATCTTAAGTGACAAATGAAGCATATATGTAATGAGATCAACCTTTCTAAAAGCTTTGTAAGATTCAAAGGTTTTGTTAGATGGTTTTGTGTTGACGGAGTGCAATAAGCAAATAGGACATATATAATAATCCGCATCAGCCTTATCCCAACTATTCGTGCTCAATGTAGGACATCTATAAACTAATACGTGATATACCTTAACTTAATTGGATCCATTAGCTTCTTCCAAGCTAGAAGAACTCTCCTTTGTAGAATTGAATTCATAATACTTCTTCAAAGACAAATCTCATCAGTCACTATTTGAGCTGCAAAAATAGATAAGACCCTCTGCTTAAATAAACACCTTTTGGCTTAAATTTGTCACACTAAGCCAATATAGTTATCTATGTTGAAAAATAAGGCATGAATATTAAGTGGCAAATAAAATAGATAAGCTTTAATATCAACATGTAATATAATAAAATTCAAAGGTTTTGTTGGAGGGTTGATGTGGGAGCTCCCCTTTTCAACTCCACACCCCCTGTGAACATGCTACCCTACCTAGCCCATCCGCGAATTGCTACGGTCTTGCGATCATGTGGACGCTATTTCCATGCCTGCATTGAACCAGTTTATGATCTTTTCGTTGTTGTGGAGTCAGCTGTCCCTCACGTGCCACTCCTCGCTATCTTATTATTATATGTTTGTATTTCTGATATTTTAGGGTTAGCTTTCTATGGATTTTGTATCGAGACAACCACTGATATCTCTTCTTCTCTTCGAGTGCTTATCCTAGGGGTTCAATAGGTGCTTTGGTTATATCTTGGTCTTCAGGTGATGATTATCTTTCCTGCTCCTTCTCGCATCCCTCTCGCCTCGTTTCCACGCCATCATTCTTGTTGCAACTTCCTCGACAACTGTTTCATTCCTATCTTCCTGTAGATCCTCAACCTCCAACCATCTTTCTCGCTGCTGCAACCCTTGGACTGCTCCCATTTAGCTATCATGCGATCCCACGCCTTCAGCGCCATTGTTGTCGCCCAAAAATAGTAGTCTAGGCTGTTTTTGCTATTCCAGCCACTCGGCCAATTGTTTCCCCTCGTTCTAGCTTGATGTCATTGCTGCAACGCCGTCTCAGCGCCGTTTTCCTTCTATCCGCTGGCCCAAACAATCAGCTCTGGTGTTTCGGCTGCCGCCCCTTGCTACCTTGTTGTACCACCACCATAATCGCTGCCACTCCTCACCCACAACCTGAAAACCCCTTCCCTTCCTTGTCGCCACCCCATCAGACCCATTTAACCCTAACTACCTTCACCTGGGATTCGCTATAACACGAGTGTGCGTGTTGTGTGTGTTGATGAAAAGATGCATAGTCCAGCTAAGCCCATGAGGGAGACTCCAACCGAATTAACAGAGATTGTCCAAGACAGTCTTGAGTTCGAGGAACCGACGCCAAAGGCATGAAAATCTCACTTAAGTGAAATTCAGATTTTTAAAATTTATAGACTTATTCTGGATTTTCCACTACTGAGGGAGATCCATCATGTTAGGAATGAAGCCATTTTGTGCCACGTGTGGAAAATTATATGGAGTTATTCGTGTATTGGATTTTGTCTATCACTATACCTACCATCAGATGTCCATACAGGAGGGATGAAATACAACTTGGAAAATTGTCTTAGTAACTTTACGGGGAAGAAAACCCTCCAATGAGATCCAGGTCTTTTGAACATAGAAGGAAAAGAGGCCTCTTCTGAGTGGTTATACTTCAGTGTGGTTTTGCCCACCATATATTTCATTATAAAGTTAATTTCTTATTACATACTTGTTTATTAGATACTTTTGGATGAGTACAAAGAGTGGAAGAAGCTATTTATAGATTTAATGGCTCGAGGCTTGGTTCGTGATGATACTCATCCACGTATAGTTCCAATTTTGATTGTATCAAAATAGGATGAATACATATTCCATTAAGCTGTGCTTTGGGATGCCAACACTAACATTATTGATTTTCCAGGAGATTATGCCATTTATAATACCTTCAAAAGAGCCAATCAAGGAGACAGAAGCTTTGACTGATGAAGTCGGCACTCCCTTAACCCCAAGAGACTGACGCGAGAGCTCCCCTCTACGAATCCACACCTCCTTGCGAGCATTGCTGCAACACTGAGCCCATCCACGAATTGTTACAGTATCGCGATCACGTGGCTATTGTTTCTGCGTCAGGACCTATGCGGTTTAGGTATTTTTTTGTTTTTGTGGAGTCGACCAGCCCTCCCGCGCCACTCCTCGCTATCTTATTATTATATATTTATATTTCTGATGTTTTAGGGTTTGTTTTTTTTTGTGTTTTGTATTGGGACAACCGTCGACATCTCTTCTTACCTTCAAGGGTTGTATATCAGGGTACCAAGTGGTGCTTAAACTGTATCTTGGTTTCCATGTGGTGATTATCTTCCCTACCCTTTCCCGCCTCCCTCTCACCTTGCTACCATGCCTTCCTCCTCGCTACCCTAGCAACTGTCCCATTACCTTTCTTCTTGCAGTTTCTCATCGTCCAACCATCCTTCTCGCTGCCACAGCCCCTGGACAGTCCTGTCTTTTGCCGTCCAGCAATCTTACGTCTTTACCCCCGCTGCAACCATCATACCAGCTTGTCGTTGCCGCCCATAAACAGCCGTCCGAGCAGTTTTTTGCTGTTCCTGCTGCCCGACCAGCTGTTTTCCCTCATTCCAGCTTGCTGCCATTGTCTCAATGCTGCCTTCTTGCTGTTTTCCTGATATCCAGCCGCCCCAAACAACCAATTTATGCTGTTTGTGCTGCGCCCCTTGCTTCCCTGCTGTTCCAACCACCAACAATCACTCTCTCCTCACCCACAACTCGAAAACCTCTTCCCTACCTTGTCGCTACCCCACCAGGTCTTTTAAACCTAACCAACTTGGGGTCCACCCTAACGTGAGTTTTTCGTGTGCGTTGTATTTTCTTTTTCAAGTTTGCTTGATTGTAATCACCTATTTGCTTCCAGTTATAATATTTGTTTTCCAAAGTATTGTTGGGTTAACTCAGGTATCAATTTCTTATTAGCAGAGTGCAATAAGTTGATACGGTAAATATAATAAATATCATCATTCGAAGTATTCCAACTATTTGAGTTTATCATTGGACGTGCATAAACCGAGATTTAATATATCTTAATGTTATTTCATATATCGATCATGAATTCTCAATGCAATTCATTGTGTTTGTTGAAGCTCTTCTTGTAAGATGGTAGTTTAAGAACTAAGCATGTTTGTTGAAGTCCTTATAAATTGTAGATTAAGGAGTTAAACATTGATGAAGTCCTTTTAAGAAAGTTGTTAATTTATGGAAAGAGCTAAATACAAATTCAATTCTAGATTGAATGTTATACGGAAGATTTCATTATCATAATCCCTTGGGTGTTCTAACAGTCATAGTAGATACGAGTTGCTTATAATTTAATTAAAATTAAACTTTAGATATGATTCAATTTCATGTTTAAAATTTTCTCTTTAGTTTAAATTCAAAATCGGGTTAATGTTTAAGTTCTATCTTATGTCCATATTTCTTATAGATTTGACTTCAAGTTGGATTAATGTAATTAGAAATAACACCATGAGATTCCTTTTCATATTTTTTGTCACATGTTTTAAAAATCTCTTGTAATTCCTTTGAGCTTTTCACCAGTAGATTTAGCTTCATGTTCAGGTGTAAACTGAAGGCATGGCAAGTCATAGGAACCTTTTCTTATGCATATACTTCATTTTAATTAATTTAGTAGTGGTGCATTTATCTTTATTTTATATCGTTCTTGAGGTGAAACTACTTAACCATTCTACTAATTTTAATTTGCCTTATATGATACCATGTCGATTTATGCGGTGTTAGTCATAGAAGTCTCATAATTTTTTATGCTGGAAAAATTATAAGTTATTTTCTCCATCTTCAAATATAGAAAACACCTTCCTTTTATTTTTTTTTTTGTGGAGCATAATTGTAATTATCAATACAATGGTAGTATCTATGATGTCAATTCGTATTTTTTTTTGGAGCATAATTGTAACTATCAGCACAATAGTGTTATCTATGATTTTGATTCTCATGAGATCATCTCCTACAAGTAAATTTAGTGATGTTTATATTGTTTTTTAAATCTTGATAAGTAAAAATTGCAAAAAGATCAATTAATGGGAAATGCCAGCATATATGAAATACTTTGACCTTACTTTCATGTTTACAACAAGATGCGCTTGTATGCACAATTTGAATTTGACTAGCTTTCTACTTAGTTCATAAAAAACAATGAAAAGTTGATAGTCTAATGTCCAGCTCAACTAGATTCTAGTAATATGATGTAGTAGGGCATTTGGAATATGCACATTTTAATTAACGTATTCGAGGATTTCATTGGACTCAGGTGACAATCACTCCAACTAATTTTGCTCACCCTTTAAGGATGGTGGTGCTCTCCCTGACTTTGGTTTAGGATGATGGTAAGGCACACAAGGAACACTTTTCCTTGTTCTTGTGAACTTTCATCCTGGAAGATTCACATACTTACTACTCATTTCATATGTATTTACATATTTAACACCTAAACTTTAATTTTTACCTATATGCAACCTTACCTATGCAGGAAAAGATGCATTTCACGTTTAAAAAGATAAAATAGTGACATTTTATATGTTATAAAAAAAACATGGGTGGTATAAATGCAAAAGCAAAGTTTAGGTGTTAGATATATAAATACATAATTATTGGATGGCATGTATGTAAATGTCCCTTAAATATTTTGTTAACTCAAATTGCGAAATAACATAACAACAATCCAATTGAAAGGAGATCTAATACCAATTCAAAGAACAAGTGAACTGCAAATATTCAGATGCTTGTAGATGTTTAGTTGTCGCCGAAGGTGGTTGACAGAGACAGAGACGCCAATTATTTTGGGCGTCTCAAGATAAAGAAGGGGAACGTGTATACCTGGCGATAAGGTGATTGATTTCGGAGGCAGATGGGTTAGGCTTTTTTCTAAAAACAATGAGAGAGAATAGAGTAGTTGGAAAAAACAAAATTTCATATTGTTAAATTTATTTTCTTAAAGGCCTAATTCAATATTTGGAAATTATAATTTTCTGGATAATTTTGATTTTTTAGTTGTCTTTTAGTTTGAGTGGAGGGGTTTTTCTTTTTTAAATGAATAAGATGGATTGGCGTTGGAATGGGGGATAAGGTAGAAAATTTTGTGGGGGATTTAAATTTTGAAAGATTTACATACATACCACTCAATTTCTATTTATTTACATATCTAACACGTAAACTTTTATCTTTACGTACATGCCCCCTTACATATATATGAAAGGTGTATTTCAGTTTTTAAAAGTTAAAATGGTGGTATTTTTTATTTGATATGACAGATTTGGGTGGTATAAATGTCAAAATTAAAGTTTAGGTGTTAGTTATGTAAATACATAGGAATTGGGTGTTATATATGTAAATGCCTCTTAAAGTTTTAGTGGAGATTGAGTTGGGCGGATGATTGGAGGACTACTGATGATTGACAGGAAAGGTTAGCACACTGTGGGATTCAGCATGTAAATGTGAACTTGAGCAGTAAAAGGTCTGGCTCGAGTCGGTTCCTTGTTTGTTTTCGGGATCGGCTCATCAAAGAAAAGGTGAGTGAAACTGGAACGGAAAGAGCAAGCGAAACAGGAAAACAGTCACTAGCTTTGCAACGCAAAGAAAGGTAAGTCAGGTAAGAGCGCTTTATCCTCGGCCCCGAGAGGCATCCTTTCCTTAATTCCCTTTGGGGGTGGTTCACGCGCGCGCAAACGAGCACCGGCCGCAAAAGCAAGGAACTATGACCAATAGAGTCAGACACAGAGCGTCATCCTTTTTTTCTTTTGACCCGAATGTCTTTGTAAGTCAAAGACATTCTCTTTGAGGAGTTTCTTTCTCTGAGGGTGCGGGACGCTCGCGGAGTCCGTGCCTTCCGTACCGAATTGGGCAGATCCCGCTGAACTCGGGTTTCCCTACAAAGTTTTTATTAATTGGTCCTTACCTGCCCTGCCCGTACTATTACTAGATTGAGCACCAGAACCGAACTCAGGNTCTAATCAAATGCTCCGCTACTGAAGATGAAAAAGGTGAGCACTGAAATGAGAAAGGCGATAGCTTTCAGTGTACTGAGACAGTGAAAGACGAGAGTGACGCAACACGACTTCGGTTCACACGTGAAAGTGCTTCGAAAGGACAGGTGCGCGGAGCCGGAGCCCGGCATGTTCGCCCACTTCAGAGCCTTCGCCTTTAGAGAACAAACTGAAAGCCGGTCCCCAGTAGGCTAATGCGCATGACTTCTGAGCTCATCATCAACCAGGTTGCAAGAAAGTACAAAACCTTGAAACCCAGGCTTGAGGAATACCTCCGCTACACACTAAAGTTGCTGGAACAAGTTCCGAACGTGACACTGTTCCGAGTCCCGAGGCGAGACAACTCATTAGCAGACGCCTTGGCAAAACTTGCAAAAGAATTCGCCTGTAAACGAAGGCTGACTTGATAGAATCCGATAACGCAATTCCGGGAGGAGTCGGTAGTTACAGAAAATATGCATGTGAGCAGTAATACATAAAATATACCTACCGCCCAATTCCTATGCATTTAACACCAAAAAATTTATTTTAACATTTATACCAACCAAATATTTCATATCACATAAAAAATACCACTATTTTAATTTTTAAAAAGTGAAATACACCTTTTCATGCATAGGTAAGGTGTTATGTATGTAAAATTTAAAGTTTAAGTGTAAATACATAAGAATTGAGTGGTATGCATGTAAATCTTCCAAACTTGATTTTCTTTTCTTATTTCTATCTAATACAAGCCAGTGAAAGTCAGGGAAAGGAATAATAAAACTGAAAATTAGAATTTTTGTAGGATGAAAATGGTGGTGGAATGGGAGGCAGATGGTTGGATAACTCCAGGGACAGCAAGCAGTTAATTCAGAATTCTGGTAATAGTACAGAGTTGATGGACACTTAGCAATTTTGAAGTAAAATGAGTGTATGCTTAGCAGGAATAGAGTAGAATCAATTCATGAAACTGAAAATTAGCAGTATTACAGTGCAAAACTGCCTAGGAAATAGAATGATTATTCTAATCTTGCTTTGATACCAAATGATTTCTAGTAGTAGTACTAAATTCGAAGAGGGAAGAAGTTGGCCAACTACTTGGGGACAAGGTTGATGATAAATGCAGTGTGGAAATATTATCGAAGGAATTATAAACACTTAAAGGGCATCACATGAATTACTAGTTGGGTTTCTTTGCTAGCCAAATTATAGGATGGAAGGAAAAAAATTGATTGCATCAAAGCTAGGTTTAAGTGGTGCTGAAAAGGGTTTTTTATATAAAGGAAGATTTACATACATACCACTCAACCACCTAAACTTTGTTTTTTGCATACATGCCACCTTCCCCATACATGAAAAGGTTTATTTAAATTTTTTATAGTTAAAATGGTGGTATTTTTTATGTGATATAAAAGATTTGATCAGTATAAATGTGAAAAGTAAAATTTAGGTGTTAGATATATAAATACTAAAGAATTGGGTGGTATGTATGTAAATGTCCCTTATATCAATAATATGGCTTGTACTGTTACTAGCTTTTACACTTCTTAGATAATGAAAGAATAGCCCTAATCTAAGAAAAAAGCAACATAAATGCCTTAAGCAAATTAAGAATCATAACAACCTTTTGATACCTAAGCTTATAGGATATCATCTAGGATATCAATGATGAATGACACCATGAGCTCCATTAAGAGTTCTATGATCACTATAGAACTGTTAGGGGAACTGAAAAACATTTTATATTCGTAAATGGGGCTCATGTATAGTTGCAATTTTCTTGATCAAAGGTTTAATCCTACAGTCTCTTTATACTTGTAAAACCATTTGTAGATATTTGACATGCTTTCACTATTCTTTGATTGTGTTTTGATTATGATTGACTTCTAATTGTTTTAAGATGGCCTTTTAACTTCATATGGTGCTTCTGCAAAGGTCCTTTTTTAAGAATATTCACTTGCATACCACTCAATTTCTTTGTATTTATGTATCTAACACCTAAAATTCAGTTTTTACATACATTCCACATTTCCTATGCATGAAAAGGTGTATTTCACTTTTTAAAAATTCAAATGGCGGTATCTTTGATGTGATATAAATAATTTTGGGCAGTATAAATGTAAAAAGTAAAATTTTGATGTTAGATATGTAAATACATAGGAATTGGGTGGCATGTATGTAAATGCCCATCTTTTTTAATGCTAATTCATCACCCAGTTAACAAGATACTCTGGATTGGAAACAAACATACTTATCTGTGATTCTCACACATATTTTTTCTTTATACCTGAAAATGTTCATTATGATACTTAGATGAAGCCAGAATGATGCAGAAGCCATTTAGATAGCAGTTAGGTTACGAGTTAGCTTAGACTATTAAATGGAATTTGTCTTGCGTGAACTCATTATATAGCTGTCTTTAACGTGCATGTACATTTCTCACTTTCATTTCTTAATGTGCTACTATAAGAAAGTTTTCCCGTTGACGTCCTGATAATTTATTTATTTATTTATTTTCATCATCATCATTATAATACACCTTATCTCAACTATGTAGAGTTGGCATTAATAATTCTTATTCTGTCATTATCTATTTTGAGCGCTACACAAAATTTAATATATTTTGTACAATCTTCTTTCAATGGACTTTTGGTCTGCGCTACTTCTTAATTCTTTTATGTTATTTTAATGTATTTATATTATTGTTACATCCTTTGTCCTCTAATGTACTTGCCTACATTTTCTAGGTGCAATTTATTTTCTACATCATTATTTTTAGGTGCTGCTCCACTCATTTGTCAAATATTATCAATTTTCAATCAATCATTTTTTAACTTTTCAAATATTAAGAAATGAAAATTTCACCATTTAAAAATTTATTTCTTGTACTTTTGGTATATTTTTAGGGCATTTACATAGATATCACCCATTCTTATGTATTTACATATCTAACACCTAAATTTTCCTTTAACATTTTTACCACCCAAATCTTTCATATCACATAAAAAATTTCACCATTTAAAATTTTAAAAAGTGAAATACATCTTTTTCATACATAGGAAAGGTGGCATGTATAAAAATTGAAGTTTAGGTGTTAGATATGTAAATACATAAGAATTGAGTGGTATGTAAATCTTCTTTTTATTGTGCCTGCTATCTTTAGTAGCTTTCTATGTTTGGACTTTATGGAGAGGTACATTTGATTATTCGTTTCCAAAATGGATATAAAAGCATATTTATGTAACCGAGTGATTTTTAGGCCAATTCATTTAAGGCGGACCTGACTAGGATCCTTTTGTGGAAGGATACTGGATTTTTATCATATTGAATTTGGTCATGTAGTCTTATGATAGAAGAGTTGACAATTTTTGGAAGGTTGATGACCTTATGAAGGGTCTAAAATATTAATATTGAACGAGATAAATTTGATCGACTTGACTTAAGAGAAGCATGGAAACCATTTTATGCCTCTCTTTTTAAATAGCTCTAAGGAAATTTTTGTAAAGTTACTTTTTGAATTAATGATGTTCAAAATAGAGAAATTTACATACATACTATGCCATTGTTATGCATTTACATATCTAACACCTAAAATTTAATATTTGGGTGTTAGATATGTGTATGTTGTACATATTTAGGAAAAACTTGAATTATGGAGGTCTATGTTGGAGTCTAAAGGCCTTCGAATGAGTAGATCTAAAATTGAATATATTGAATGTAATTTTAGTATTAGTAGATCTAGTGGCAGAGTTGTAACAATGGGTGACCAAATCATTAGGAGTAAATGTTTTAGATATCTCGGGTCTATTATTAAAAATGATGGTGATATCGATGACAATGTTATTAGTAGAATTCAAATTGGATGGTTGAAGTGGAGGAATGCATTAAACCTATTGTGTGATAGAAAAGTATCGCGTAGACTTTAAGGAAAATTTTATAAGATGGTGGTGAGACCTGTAATGTTTTATGGCACATATTGTTGGTCTATAAAAGAGAAGCGTAAAACTAAGTGTTGCTGAGTTGAGAATTCTTAGGTGGATGAGTGGCTTGACACTTCAATCGAAACAAATGTATCCATGAAAGGGTTGGTGTAGCTTCAGTGGCAAACAAGATTAGAGAGAGTCGTTTTAGATTGGTTGAGCATATTTAACGTAGACCTAAAAAGACTTGGGTATGTTGTATAAAAAATGATCTTAATTTATTAGAGTTAAATGAAAATATGACTCTCAATAGGACACAATAGAGAAAAATGATTCATGTACCTGACTCCACTTAGTGGGATGAAGGCTTATTTTTGTTGGGTGCACTTTGTATTAAAGGAAAGATAAATGGGTTACAAAAAAGAATAAAAAAATTATGGACGTGGGCATCTACAAAATGGGCACCATCTTCTTGCAAAATGAACAGGAGAGGATCTTGGGGGAATTTTACATGTGTCAAAAGAAAATTCCTATCTAATGCCATTTTTGCACAAATGTGGGCCGCCATGTCACTTTTTCTGTTGGTATGTTGAAACAAAACTTGCTTAAATCTAAGCAAAATACCAATATTTGGATTGTCATGAGCGTTGTGTTACCTCATCTTCTTATCCATGGTTTGCCTAAAATAGTCAATAATGTTGGAGTTGCCCCCCTCGATGATAATTCCCTCGCATTCGGTCAGCCAGTTTTCAATTTACTTGTGAAGAGATAAAATCACCATAATATTCAATTCCGCACTGTCCCAATGAAGTAGTTTATGGCCCATGGCCACAATTAGTTCCTCCTTCTCATCTCTGATGTGCGATGTCCGAGATGTTAGAAGAATGTAAGGTCCCGTCGACATTCACTTTGATTCAACCCAGAGGGGAAGGGTACCAAAAGAGGGCGTAAATGCAACCTTTGCGGTTGTTTGTCACCCCGGTGCTTTAGAATTGGGGGAATATGAGAATCGGTAAAGGCCTTGAGCAGTTTGGAAGCAATTATTGTAGGAGTGCCTCGGGCTTTTCCATGTTTTTTGGCATTTCTGGACCGCCAACAGAGGTAGACCACGTTGCAAAACAATGTAGACAATGGGATGTTGGTTGTGTTGGCATTGTTGAGCTTCTTGAGGACGTCATTGAAGTTACAATATTTGAGAATATTGAATCCCTAGCTTCCAAGCTTGTCCAACACTTCAATCTAGAGCATAGTTAATTGAAATTTAAGTTCTGTTTTCCACACCCGCCGATCCCCACGGGCATTGTTGGGACTCAGCAAGGCCTTTGCAAGCAAGCCAAGCATTAGTAGGAGTGGCATCAATGCTTAACCTCCACCAAAAGATCTTTTCCCTTGGTGCAAGCCTCCATTGGGTATCTTGAAGATGGTGAAATTCTGCTTGGAAGGCATTAGCAGTGATAGTTTTCCCGGAGAATAGCTTACACATTTCAGGATTGTCTCTCAATCGATCTATAGCTATTGGGCTGTTGAGAGTGACGTTGCAAATCTCTTCTCCAAAGAGATCCTGGATCTTCTCAGTATCCCATTCACGATTATTTATAAGATTGGAAACCCTTAATTGTTCGCTCATTGAGGTATTAACAAAAGTGGGCCATTGGCTCAAGTGGCGGTCCCATATCTAAATCTGAGAAAGGACATTAATATTTTCCCCCTTAGCCACCTTCCAATGAAGAATCTTATTCAGGCTTTCAGCCCCGTCGTGAATAATCTTCCATGTGGTTGAATGACACCTTTTGCTGTAACAGTTCCACATATCTCCGTTTAGCTAATGAAGTTCCAGGGAAGCTTTGCCCGTTGCGGCCCTCTCCAGTTCATGCCTACATGAAATCCGAGCTTTCCAGCTTTGGTCAGCTTGCATAGCTCCTGCCCTGAAACATAATGTATGTAATCCCCTTCTCCCATTGCCCTTGTAGCATAGGAAACTTCGGCTGTTCTTTTCCAGTTGCAGTAGAGCACTCTTGGGGAGGTCAGCGTAGGTTAGCAAGTACATGGGAAACACCAAGTAAGCAGAATTGAGGAGAGTAATTCGACCTGCCAAAGAGAGATGTCGGATACCCCACGTGTTTAATTTGTTGGCAGCATTGGTAAGTTTGCTATAATCCGATTTAGTAAGCCTTCTTTGGTTTAGTTGTACACCCAGGCAGAGAAGCTCTTCCGCTTCATGAAACTGGAGCATTTTTGTAATTCTTCTTTTCTTCCAATTCAGAGTGAGTTTGCGGAACATTATAATCGATTTATTTATGTTTATCCCCTGCCCTGTCCAATCACAGTAGTTATAAGTGATTTTAGAGATTAGTTTGGCGGTTGTGGTCGAGGCCTACGCGAAAAGGAGCACATTGTCTGCATAGAGGAGCTGGGAAACTCTAGGACCATTCCTCTTGAGTTGTATCCCAAGATTTTTTGCTTCTTGAGAGAGAGCTAGAAAGAGCAGTTCCGAGCAAATAATGAAAAGGTATGGGGATAGGGGGCAGCTTTGCCTGAAAGCCCACTCAGCTTGAATCCATGACAGACGTTGCACACTGATGATCAATGCAAATTTGGGACGCAATACGCATTGCAAGCCCCAATTGATGAAAGTATCATGTAATCCCCATTCTATTCATAACCTCCTGGAGGGAAGCTCAACTCATGCAATAGTAAGCTTGCTCCATGTCAATTTTTAAGTGCCACAAGTGGTGGTAGCGTGCTTCAATTTGTTTAAACTTCGCAAGAAGACCATGGCTAGATGTGGACCGGCTAGGCACAAAAATTCCTTGCTCTTCACAAATGATGGACGACATAATGCCTTTGAACCTGATAACCGGAATTTAGCAACAATTTTATAAATGGTTTGACATAGGCTAATGGGAATTGGGTGTTATGCATGTAAATGCCTCCAGGCTAAAATTCTAGAAGATCCACAAGTAGGAGTGAATTATTCAATAATGATTGCAAATCACATGATGCCCAAAAAAAATATGAATGTTTTAAAATTGTGCAATTCAGAGCATGCCTCATTCCGAGGCACGAAAAAAGGGTTTGAGGCTTACGCCTCACATGGAAAAATTAAGGTTCCTCAGTTGTGTGAGGCACGCCTTAAAGCTTTTTTGGTGAGGCCTAAACCTCAGTTTGATGGACTTAGGTTTTTTTTAATTTATAACCCTAAAGGCCAATGACTTTTATAATTTAAACCTAGACCTATTTCATCAAGAAATAAACCTAAAATATTGAATAAAGATTTCAGGACAATTCAGAGCTTATTATTTAGTGCTTTTAGTTTTGTATGAATTTTATGATCTTACCTTGAGATCTTATTTTCAAGGTTGTATATTATTTTTCATATTTTTCATTAATTTAGTAGTTTAATTTTTCAGATTTACACCTCAAAATACCCTGAGGCTTGCGTCCTGCCTGACAAAAAGAAAATACTTTAATAACTGATTAGGCAATTTTTGAAATCGACTATAGGTATAGATATCTTGATCAACTGCTTGGAATAATAAAGATATTTAATATAATGAATAAACTAAAAAAAAACAGCTATTTAACTGTATTATGTGGTAAAAGAATATCATGGAGGCCTAAAAGGATATTTATCAACTAATTATATCTTCTTGTGTATCATAATGTAGGGCGGCTCAGTAAGAACCATGTGTTAAAAATGTTAAGTTTAGATGAATGTGTGATAAAATTAGAGAAGGCAGAGTGATGGATGTGTGATAAAATTAGAAAAGGCAGAGTGAAGTGCCAATAAAATGATAAATAGAATTGCAGAGTGAAGTGCCAATAAAAAATGATAAATAGAATTAAAAGGGTGAATGGAATGAGCGGTGGATATGAATAGACCAAACACAAATTATTAAATAGCTATAAAATATGAAAAAATAAGGTTGAAACTAGTGTTCACATGCACATATGTTGTGCAAGATGGTTTACATTGACTAGAATTTGCATGAAATTAACATGAAGGAATGAGAAAGAACTGATCATAATGCGAACACCAAATTGTAGGGTTAATAATGATGCCAATGATTGCATTTAGGAAAAGTAAATGAGAATATACTACACTAAAGTGTCTCTTGATAGACATTATTATGACTTTAATTTCTTATTGTACTGTTGTGTTGGCTTTTCAGTAGTGCCAGACTTGCTTAATTCATATGAAATTCATTTTCCGATCATATTATTTTATCTAGTTACTTTTTTATACAATGATTAGCTAAGTTCACTAATTTTGCACAGTTAGATCTTTAGAAAGTGTCAAAAAATGATCCCTTGACTCTTTTATGGGGTCATTTTAATCCTAGTGTCTATAAAAGTGCTGATTTAGTCCCAAACATTATAATGGGGGCTAAAATAGTCCTCTCTGACGACTATTTCAACCCATATTGCAAGAGTGTAGAGATTAACTCGACAATTTTTTAGACTCTAGGACTAAATTACTAGGGGACTATATTGACATTTTACTCGTTTATCTTCTATATGATTTGATTCATTTGTATCATTTTGTTGGAGGATGAAATACTTTCATGATGTAAAATTGGATATATGTAGAGTAGATAAAGGATGAAATACTTTCATGATTTTTATATTCTGGGGCTTTTAAATACATACAACAACAACAACAACAACAACAACAATAAAGCCTTAATCCTACTACGTGGGGTCGGCTACATGAATCCTTTTTCTCCATTGCGTCCTATTTAGTGTCATATTTTCATTTAGTTCTAGTAAATTAAGATCATTTTTATACAATAAGCCCAATTCTTCCTAGGTCTATCTCTGGCTTTTACATACATAGCACCCAAAAATTTCATATTTACTTCTCACACCTAAAATTTCATAATTACAAACATCATATGAAACGTAGCACTCATTATCATCTTTTAATAGTCAAATCCATATTTTCATCCATAGGTACAGTGCTATGTGTGTAAAAATGAAAGTTTAGATGTGAGATAGGTAAATCCATAATAATTGGATGCTATGTATGTAATTTTCCCTATATTCTTTTTATAGTTCTTGATATGTTTTGGTTTACACATCATAGTGCATGCACCATTTGTATTAGTTTTTTAATATTTTGAGGATAATTTTATATAAGATTCCTTTTTCAAATGTGTAAAACTAGGTGGAGATTGAAATTTATCCTTGCCAGTTTTTTCTACAAGTTCATCTAAGGATGCTACTTACTAATAATACTTGAAGTTCATAGAGCACACTATAGTTACCTGAAATTTAATCAATTCAGACACACGCATGCACGCGCGCCCGCACCCACACTATGATGCATCTCCTTTTTTGGCAATGATGATTATTATTTGTTGAACACACCATGCATAACCACATATTAAAAATGCGAGAAGTGTCAAAGTAGTTCCCTGATATTTTTTATGGGATCATTTTAGTCCCAAAGTCTATAAAAGTATTAGAGAGCTTAATGCTGATGTTGCCTCTCGAAGCAATTCAGGAATTTCCCTCAATGAACTTTCATCCTTCTTTGGCCTGATTTCTAATTAGGAAGATTTACATACACACCATTTAATTCTCATGTATTTACATATTTAACATCCAAACTTCAATTTTTACACACGAACTATCTTTACCCATGCAGAAAAATGTGTATTTAACTTTAGAGTTTAAAATGATGGTAATTTTTGTGATGTGAAAGATTTGGGCGGTATAAATGCAAAAAGCAAAACTTTAGGTTTTGGATACCTAAATACTTAGGAATTGGTTGGTATGCATGTAAATGCACCCCATCTAATGATGTATTAGTAATGTCATCCACAAAGGAAGCTTTCAAATTTTCCTTCTTATTGTTTTACCAAACTGAGGAATATCTACATGTCTAGGGAATGTAAAGCCTCCCTTTTTTTAGGAAGGCTTACAACTGAGTTAGAATTATTCCCTATGCTATCATACCGCATTTTTTCCATATTTAAATGAGCTTGTATAGGTATTTACTATTTTGGGCATTTGCAGAAATACTAGCCAATTCCTATGTATTTACATTTCTAACCCTAAAGTTTACTTTTTTACATTTATATCACTTAGAATATCTTATTTCACATAAAAAATACCACCATTTTAACTTTTAACAAGTAAAAATGTACCTTTTTCATTCATGGCTATGTTGTTATGTATGTAAAAATTGAAGTTTAGGTGTTGGATATGTAAATACATAGCGATTGAGTGGCATGTATCGATATCTTCATTGTTAGTTTCCTCAACTCTGCCCAACTTATATCTTTTATGCAATTAAGTATACATTAATTCAGATCTTAGTAAAATTCAGTACCATCATTTGCTGCTTCTGATCTTCATTTTGTCAGCTTTCCTAATTCCTCAACTCTTATTTCAGATTCTTCCCTCCATATCTTATGAGTGTTAATCCGAATGACTGGCGATATTATGTCCGGCCTTATCGAAGGTCTTCCTGATGCTGTCGCCCTTCATTGCCTCGCGCGAGTGCCCTTCTACTACCATCAAAACCTCCGGCTTGTTTGCAGATCATGGAGGGCTGCTCTCTGCAGCCCCGAGGTCTTCAAGGCTCGTCGCGAAGCCTGCACCTCAGAGGAGCTTCTCTGTGTTCTTGCCTTCCACCCCGAAAACATCTGGCAACTTTATGACCCATGCAGGGACCATTGGCTAACCCTCCCCGTCATGCCATCCCATATCCGACACCTCGCCCGCTTCGGCGTGACCTCCGTCGACGGCAAGCTATTCGTGCTCGGCGGCGGCAGCGACCGAGTAGACCCGCTCACCGGCGATCATGACGGCATCTTTGCCACCAGCGAAGTCTGGTCCTACGATCCCTTCTACCATGAATGGTCTCGAAGAGCCAATATGCTCGTTCCTCGTGCAATGTTTGCTTGCTGCTCGCTGGATGGAAAAATCGTCGTCGCCGGAGGTTTCACCAGCTTCCGCAAATCAATTTCAAAGGCCGAGATCTATGACCCCGACACCGATTCATGGCGGTCTCTCCCCGATCTTCGTCACACCCATACCTCCGCCAGCTTCGGCGTCGTCATAGATGGCAAGATCCATGTTCTTCACAAAGGATTATCTGCAGTGCAGATTCTAGATGACGGCCAGCAATGGCGCGTCGTGGATTTCGGGTGGCTCCAAGGTCCGATGGCCGTCGTTCGGGACGAGCTCTATGTCCTCAACGGAGGGTTCATTCTGAAGCAGAGAAAGGGGAGCAGTCAGAAGGAGAAGGATGATAATACCTTGGTTGATAAGTTGGTGTCTTCTTCGCCGGAATTCAGAAGCCGAATTGGATTCGGAATGATTGGTCTCGGCGACGACCTGTACGTCATCGGCGGGGTGATCGGACCGGGGCCGACGAATCAGTTGATCAAGCAGCTTCGAGACGTCGATGTTCTATCGGTGAACACCAAATGGCCGATTTGGCGGCAGGCGTCGCCGATGACTCGATGCAGCGGGAGCATTCTGGGTTGTGCTGTGCTCAAAATTTGATTCATATCTCTATGTAGAGTGACATTGTATTTCTATGGGAATTACAGAGAAGTAGGCATTTTGTCATTTTTCATACTTTTAAAAAAGTGATTTTTATGTTGTTCAGGGGAAGTTTGATTCTGAAAATGATGATGATTGTTGTTGCTGTTTTATTCAGTGTGAATTTATCAATGTGGAGCAGAAATTACATTGGCTTTTTGTGTGAATCAGAACGGCTTTGTTTCTGCTGATGAAACTATTTTGTTGTAGGAAGAATTACATACATACCCCTCAATTCATATGTATTTACAAATCTAACACAGCAAATTTATAATATTTTGTTATTAAACCCCCATGCATAAAATGATTTATATCATTTTTAAAAATTTAACGATAGATGTATTTTTTATGTGATTTTAATTATTTGAGTGGTATGTATGTAAATATGAAATTTTAAAGCGTTGGATGGTATTTATGTAAATGCTATAATAGTATTTGGTTTGATTTATGGTAAAACTATGATATTTCAATTGAAATAGTTTAAATATATGATTTATTAAACTTGAATTAATGCATGATTTTTACATGTATTAGAGGATTATTTTTTAGAGTGAAATATATGATTAAAATACTATTTTTTATAAAAAAAATTTCAAGTCATTTGATTATTCTTTGATTAATTCATAGTATTGATTAATTACTAATTTATTTGAAAATTTGGTTTAATATATTTAAATTCTAGAGTCTTATTTACTTTTTAAAATACTTTGTGCCTGCGTTTTCCAAATTTTGATTTTTTTTTTTCAATTTAACAAAGAGAGAATATTTGATAATAATTTTTTTTTTTTTATTTTTTAAGCGTGGCTTACTAAGGACGACTTAGGACCACACGCTCAACTTGCCGGCCCACATGTACTCGGAAGACGGTGCGCCTCAAATGGATAAATAGTAGATCACCCTTAAAAATATATTGAACCAGATCCACTTGAAAAAACATATCGCCTTCCCACCACGATAGTTCGAGAAAATAAAATAGATCTTCCAGTTCTATAGTGGTTGATGTGATTCCTCAATAAATAGTCGTCCAGTCTAACGCCTGCCTGGCCGCACATCCGATCAAGTTGATGGTCGTCAAGACCAACAGCTGCTCGACCTCACAATCGCTTAGTCTGAGGGCTGTCAGGTCCAACAACCACCCTGTCTGAGAGCCGCCCGATTTGAGGGCCGTCCCTCCTCACAGTTGCCCAAGCTGAGGGTTGCCCAGCCTAACAACTGCCCGTCCTCATCCATGGGTCCCACAAGCCATATTTATGTACAAATTGAAATACCCCCCGCCTTACCTACATACTTTAGGAGTACATTGTGTAATTGTACGATGACCAATTCCTAGAAATAAATGATCTATTTCTTAAATAAGTGTTATGCAAACTTAGTGTTCATTATTGCATTATTACTCTCCTTTCTCTCTCTCTCTACCTCTCAAATTCAAGAACAACATTTTAAATTTATTATTTATATTTATATCATCCAAAATATTCATATAACATTAAAAATATAAATTTTATATTAAGATACAAATACTTTCTAATTTACAATCTTATATTTTAATAAACTAACTATTTATACCACATTTATGACAACAAAATACATTTTTTTCAATTGTTGTAACTTTCCACGCAAGTTGCAGCTGCCGGCCAAGTGGCCACGTTATTCGATGTGTCAAATCATTTTCGTGACCCGACGTTTTTCTTTATTTACATATCTACTCAAAATTTCATGTTTATGTTTGTAATATTCAAAATATTTAAATCACATAAATACCAATTTATATATGAAATTGTAAATATCAACTTTAAATGTAAGACATGCAAATACATAAAAATTGCATGATATGTCACGGTCTGTTTGGGATAGCTTGTCATGAAACGCAGTCTGTGGGTTGACTCGTGGTCTGCATTTAGTATAAAAAATCAAAATGTGGCAGACATTATTTTCAAAAACGTGCAAACCAAACGATTAAAAGACGTTTTCAAAAGTATCGCAGCACTTATAAGCTACCCAAACGGTTACAAATAAGAGTTAAAATATGTTATTATTGTTTTTTTACCTTTTTAAAGAAAAGTCGTGTGTGCTAAAAATGGAAGTTTAGATGCTATATGTAAAAACATGGGAATTGAGGGGTATGAATGTAAATTTTCCACTCAAAATATTTTTTTGACCGTTGGTTTCCAGTCAAAGAAGCCGGCCGTTCTGTCACCAAGTCATCTCTCCCTCTCCCCTTCTATAAAACAAATCAATGACTCAAAACAAACCAGAGCAACAACAACCCCATCAATGGCACCTCCGGTGATCCTCAGGAGATTCGATCTCTCCGACCTCGATCACTTTTGGGTTTGGGCCTCCGACGAGCGCGTCGCCGCCACCTGCACTTGGGAAGCTTACCAAAGCAAAGACGATCTCCGGCAGTTCATGGAGGAGAACGTCCTCACTAACCCATGGTTCCGCGCGATTGTCGTCGGCGGCCGGCCGGTTGGCGCTGTGTCGATAAAATTTTCTGAGGATGGCGGTCAGTGCCGCGGCGAGATAGGGTACGTGTTGGCGAGGGAGTGGTGGGGGAAAGGGGTTGCGACGGCGGCGGCGAGGCTGGCGACGGAGGCCGCGTTGTCGGAAATAGAAGGATTGGAGAGAGTTGAGGGATTGGTGGAGAAGGGGAATATGGCTTCTCAGAGGGTTTTGGAGAAGGTGGGGTTTCAGAGGGAGGGGGTGCTGAGAAAGTATTGTTGGATGAAGGGGGGGATGAGGGATATGGTCATGTATGGTTTCATAAGGGGAGATAGATTTCTAATTTGAATGATTTATTTGGACAAGACGGTTTTGATGGTTTTTGTTATCTGTTTGTTTGAGATTGAGGAGAGAATATTACATATGAAGTCAGGATGCATTCGAACTTTATGTATAATATTATTGTATAATGTTGTGCACATGTTATCTGTTTGTTTGAGGTTGAGTCAGGACGCATCTGGACTTCATGTACGATATTATTGTATATTAATGTAGAGCATGTGTACAATATTGTTGTAAATGAAACCTTGATGCATACAACTTCGCACGTAATAATTTTTACAGTTCTTGAGATATTTGTTTTGAGGGAGAAGAATGATCAAATTATGATGAATTATTATTATTTCTTTTAGTTTTGGAAGCTGTTATGTCGAATTTTAGGGGAAAAAAACATAAAATTTCATGTTTTGAATGTTAAGCTTAGATATGACAAACTATGATTAGTAACTAAACTCTTGTTATGAGACAGCAAACCACCAGTGTGTGTGTGTGTGTTTGTGTGTGTCTATATATATATATATATATATCATGAAATATAATAAATATTTCATATTATATGATTCTTCCAAGATAACATTACATTATTAAAAAGGAGAATTTAAGTACACAATTTTTATATATTTACATATAAACATCTAAACTTTTATATTTACTCAACACCCAAATCTTTAAATATCCCACAAAAAAAAATACTGCTATAACTAGATTTTTAATAGTGAAATATACTTTGTCATGCATAGATCTTTAATACCAAAATGATATAAAAGTAAATATCAAACTTTAGGTGTTAGATATATAAATGAAGCAAAAATATGTGGTATGCATGCAAATTTCCCTATTGAAAATTACCAAGTAAAGCTCTTCAAGCATTAAATTAGAAAGTTCAAATTATTAAAGCCTCCTTTCATTGTAAGCAAAACAAAAAAACATAAAAAAGCCTTCTTCTATACTCTCATATTGTGCTCTATAAAAGTAACTCATGTTGCAAAATATCTCTCCTTCAAGCCTCCTAATAAAAGTATAAAGGGAGGTTTCTTCAAGCTAGGGAGACAGTGATCCACAATGCGATGAATTCTCCATTCGATCCTCGAAAAGCATTTGTTCAGTTCGACACACGTTACTGTAGAACACTGTTTCTCTTCTACAATCAAAAATAGATACATCAGTCATTTTAAATCAGCAAAAAAGAAGCAACAAGTAAAAGCTTGAATGAAAATTTCAACATTCATGTCAACAAAATGATTTAGGAAATTTAATTACAAACCATAAGATTTTTATGTATTTACATATGCAAGGGGTAATCTTAAACTTTCATATTTATATGTACGACACTTTAGTGTCATAAACCTACGCAGGGAAATGTGTATTTTCCTTTCAAAAAGTAAGTAATAATTGATGCGATATTAAAGATTTAAATACTATGCATGTAAAAATGAATTTTGGTGTTAGATATGTAAATAGATAAGAATTGTGTGGTTATGTATGTAAATGTCCCAACGATTTATTTAAGTTTAAAGCATAACAAAACAATAACAACAACAACAAACCCTTATCCCACTAAGTGGGGTCGGCTATATGAATCCTTTTCCTCCATCGAGTCGTATTGAGTGACATATTTTCATTTAATTCTAATAAATTAAGATCATTTTTTATACAATATGTCCAAGTTTTTCAGGTCTATCTTTGTCTTCCTTAACATAAGTTGAATATAAAACATCTACTCTCCTAACCGAATAATCAGACGGTCGACGTTTAATGCAACCAAACCATCTAAGACGGCTCTATCTAATCTTATATGCACCTAGAGCTACATCAACCATATCACGAATATATTCATTTCACATTTTGTCTCTAAGTGTCAAGCCACTAATCCGCCTAAGCACTCTCATCTCAGGAACACTTAATTCCATATTATGCTTCTCTTTTAAAGGCCAACATTCTGTGCCATAGAGCATTGCAGGTCTTTTAAAAGCCAACATTTTGTGCCATAGAGAATTGCAGGTCCCACCACCATCTTATAAAATTTTCCTTCACTATAAGCAATACTTTCTATCACACAATAAGCCCAATGCATTTCTTCACTTCAACCAACCAACTAGAATTCTACAAATAACATCCACATCCATATCATCATCACTTTGAACAGTAAACCCGAGATATATGAAACATTCATACCTTTTACTACTAAAATGACATTCCATGTATTCAGTTTTAGATCTATTCCAATGAAGGCCTTTAGACTCGAATGTGGATCTCCATAATTGAAATTTTTCTAGTACTCTTTCTCTAGTCTTATCTACAAGAAGGATATCATTAGAAAAAAGCATACGCCAGGATACATCCTTCTGTAAATGTGTAATACAACATAACAAAGTAGAAGCAAAAATGTGAATTTTTAACAGTACTGTCAACAAAAGGGTTTCATATGATTGGTAGTAAAAAATAGTAGTCGATTTTACTATTTAGTGCTACTTGATTTTGGTCCCATATCACAAGTGATTGTTGTTTATCTAGCATCTGAAATCAGTGATGACATTATAATTAAGGGGGATTTACATACATACCAAATAATTCTTATGTATTTGCATATAAAATACCCAAACATTAATATTTATTTATACAACTTTCAAATTTTTAACATCACATACAAAATGCCACTAGACATTGAAAAATTAGATTTATGATGATGAAGATGATGATGATGCTTGTTCTTTTATGCTTAAAATTGAGAGATATTACTGTTTTCTATCAAAAAGATTTAAAATGAGGAAGTTTTACATACATACCAATCAATTCCTATGTATTTGCATATCTAATAGCTAACCCTGAATTTTTTACATGTTTGCCTTACCTATGTATGAAATTGTGTATTTCATTTTTTATAAGTTAAAATAATGGTTTTTTTATTTTTATTTTTTTGGAATGAAAGATTTGGGTGGTATAAGTATCAGAAGTTAAGCTTGGGTGTTAGGTATGTAAACATATAAGAATTGGGTGGCATCTATGTTGAAGTGAAAACAAAATCACAAGAAGATTCAAGAACACAAGAGATTTAAGATGTTTGGCAATGTGCCTACGTTCTCAAGAGCAGAGTGGTGGTTTCAATTCCAGAAGTGAAAAATTGGTTCTCATATGGTTACACACACACACAGGCACACACACAACCCTTAGTGAAATTACAAAAATACCTCTGTACTGTATCGCGGGGCTGTTACCCCCAACCTACTTAACAAAACTCTCCCATTTAGACAAATGCTTCCACTCCGCTCCAACATGTCCCTTATATGGTATATGAGTCATACCTAACATATGTCGATGCACAAAATTACGCATTTAGGGTTCTTATTTGTTGCATCTTTCTTAAATGCCTTTGATATTCATTTCAGAGGAAAGAAACAATTTTGTTGACATACATGTAAAAAATTTGCATTAATGCTTTGTCTCTTGTTTCGTTTCTGATTTTATAAACTAAGATATGCAATTAACATAAAGATATTGAGTGATATGTATATAAATGCCCCTTATTAATATTATTACTATAGGTAATTTTAAATAAAAGAACATACTTTTATTCACTTTTTGAAAAATAAATAATGAAATTGAATTCCATAACTCTAGGAGACAAATGCCCATTAACAAAACTAGATTGGGAAAACTAAGCATATCAAGGTAGAATTCAAAAGCAAAGAGTCGCATCTATTAAAAATTTAATGTTTTATACACCACCACCAACAACAAGCCTTTAATCCACTAAGTGGGGTCAGCTGCATGAATCCTTTTTCTCCATTGTGTCATATTGAGTGTCATATTTTCATTTAATTCTAATAAATTAAGATAATTTTCTATACAACATGTCCTGGTTTTTTTAGATCTACCCCTATCTTTCTTATCATAAGTCGAATCTAAAACATCTATTCTCCTAATCAGATCATCAAAATGTGATGAAACTATCTTAAGACGATTCTCTCTAATCTTGTCTGTCACTGAAGCTACAAAAACCCTTTCATGGATATAATCGTTTCACATTTTGTCTCTAATAGTCACGCCAACCATCCACCTAAGAATTCTCATCTCAACAACATTTAACTTAGTTTTATGCTTGTTTTTTATAGGTCAACATTCTACGCCATAAAGCATTGCACGTCTTACCACCATCTTGTAAAATTTTTCTCTAAGCGGTACTTTCCTATCACACAATCGGCCCGATGCATTCCTCCACTTCAACAATCCAACTTGAATTCTACTAATAACATCTGCGTCTATATCACCATCACTTTGAACAGTAGACCCGAGATATCTAAAACGTTCACTCATATTCATGATTTTAACGCTTTACAAATTTAAAAAAAGAAAATGAATAAGATGGAGGCAAACCTGAACATGAAAATATCATCTCCTTCCCCAAGATTCTTCTTGCAAGCATTACAAAAAGCCAAGAAATCATTAGAAGAATCCCCACTTGCTCCATCCATGGAGATCCTGATCTCCTTCCTCAGAGAACTGAAGCCATTCCCACAGTTCTCCATGATCCAAGTATCAAAAATATGAGTTGTCCTCGGATTTGGTCCATGAGAAACCACACGAGTATAATCCTCAGATTTCTCCATCTCAGTCGCCGAAAGACATAAGATTGGTGGCGGCGGCTCCGGTGAAGATCTTGAAGGAGAAAGTAAAGACGCCATAGCTAACTGTGAACTCTTGTTCTTCACACCAAACTCAATTACAGGTTTCCTAACAGTTTTCTCATCAATGAGATCATCGAGAATTCTGAGGCCGACAGTTTTCGAGTTGCTAAGATCCCAGGGTTGATGCTTAGTTGCAGAGAAGGATTTTATTTCTAAAATAGAGGTTGGGCTCATTTCAGAAGTTTGCTCCATTTTAGAAGTTTCAGCATCAGAGAAGCTCATAAATAGCACAGGTGATGGAAAATGAGAGAAACATGAACTGTGATCAGACATCAGAGCTTGTTTGCTGTTAATGGAGGTTGATCTCTTCATCATCATAGGAACCTTTAGACTCATAGATTACTACAGGGAAAGATATGGATCTATCAGCCATGGTTATATAAGGTCAGTTTCATTGGCTGAACTCAGGAGTTCAGTTAAAGTTTCAAACAAAATTCGGAGTTTCAACAAAAGCTCATGAATTTTAAATGAAATTTTCTTGAATCTTTGAATTGAACACTAATTAGCAGTATATGTTAGTTCTTGATACAAACTCGCTTCTTAGTTCGTTATAATCAACAATTCGAGGATGCTGACAACTCCATAAATTAAGTCGGGGAAAAATAGAGAAGAGAAGAGAACTCAGATTGAGAATGGTAAATGACAATTTGAGGATGTCGTCAATTCCAGAAACAAGGAGGAGAAGAAGAAACACAAAATAAGAGAAAATATTACATCATTTTTCCATTCTTCAATGTGCTCTAATAGGGGCTATGCAAAGAAATACAATATTACTAATTCATTGTTAACTAATCGTATAACTATCTAACAACTTTATCAACCTACCACGAGAAATAATTCTCAAGTATTTATATATCTCACACCTAAAATTTCATATTTAGATACATAGCACTCAAATCTTTAATATCCATGAGGTTTTAAGTACAGGTATGTAATATGAAAAGTTGGGGGTGAGATATGCAAATACATAAATACAAAGAATTGACTGTAAGAAGTTTATTTTCATCACAAAATTTCAAAGTAAATAGCAGGAAGTTGATAAAACAAAGAAGTGAAAAAACAAGAAGAAGCAAACCATTAGTAAACCTTGAGAGAATTAAATCATTAAATCATGATGAATTCATTGGCCAGTTGTTTCATGATTTGAAATCCTTAAATCCTTAAGGTCTGTCTAGTAACAACTTTAGTAAATCATGTAATTCCAGATGTACTAAATTCTAGTAAATCAAGTATTTAAAACAACTCAGAGGAATTGAGAAGAAATATAAGATTTAAAATTCACAAAATTCTGTCTGATAGGACTTAAGCTGAATCTCACTTAAATCCATTGCAGTAAACAGAACAAAATCTCTAATCCATTGTGATTTTCTCTTAGAGACATATCACCAAACACTTGAGCTACCAAGAAGAAACAGACAAAAAAAATTGATCCAACAAGAAATAAAAGAACATTGAATAAAAATCTTAATAAATCTCACCTATTTTGATTCAATAAATGCTGATTATTATCCTCATTCAAACCAACAAGTGATTAACAAACATACAAAACAAGCCAAAGTTATCGCCTTTGTGTTCTAAAACACTCTCTACATCTTCTTCCACACTGAACCAGGAAGAAAATCAAGCTAAAAAAACAGATTTTTATCCAAATAAAAAGAGATTAAAAAGCTAAAAACAAATAAAAAATTGATTTTTTTTTTTGTTTTTTCTTACCAGTAGTTGCTCAACTCCCACAGCTGCTGCGTTTGGAGAAGAACAAAATTTCAATTTTTTCTTACTTCTCCATTGATTCATTCCATGGAGAATGGGTGTTTATTTAAACTGGAAGTCTGTGGGTTGGCTCCGATGGAGCGAGGAGGGAATTGAAGAAGGAGGATATGCATACATGTATACATTAATATCATTTATTATAGTTCTGACCTTTAGCATGGAATTGGTTATAACTTTAATCCATCATCAATTGAGGGTGAAAGCTTATTTTTCATTAATTAAGTCTGAAATTTTTTGTCTAATTATTTAAAGTTGTTTTATTAAAGAAATGATTCAGCTTTTTAACCCAAATAAGAAAAATCCAATTTTACGGTTTTATTTTATTTTTTATTTTATTTTTTATCTTACGAGGTTAAGAAAAAGAAATAATGTTAGGACCCATTTGCTTATTTGAAAAGGAATAAAATGTAAAAATAAATCAATGCACACCAAATAAAATATTTTTTTTTTATTTTTAATCTCAAATCGCAAAACATAAATTTTGAGATATTCAATTAAGAAAAAAATATTCCGAGCCAAATTAAAAAGCACCCATAGCTCTGATTTTTGCAATATACAAAAATTGATCAAATTCGAACTAAATCTTGTGTGAATCAAGCTGTTAAAACAACTTTTGGAGGCTTTGGTTTGTTATTTAGAGAGTCAAACAAACTTCATGTTTGACACGCTTATGTTCAAATCGAGTGTCTTGACCAGATGAATTCAACAGGTCCTGGAACTCCTAATTTCAAATTCATTAATGTCATTAGATCATAAAAAATCTCATATGATCAAGATGAATCAACATGGGTCGTTCGATTATGGTGATTAGCACTAAAAGACGAAAAAGTCAATCTTTCAGGCCCTATAAATAGACCTCCTATCTTTACTTGGAGGAGAAGGGAGGAAGGGGGAGAAGGAATTAAATCCTAGAGCCGTTTTGAATTGATGACTTAGCAAAATCTCCAAACAACCATAGCCAATGATTGCCCCACGTCGACCGCAGACCACCCCCTGCTACCCATCGTTGGTGGACTTTGCAGATAATGAAGTACCCTGCAGAGTAAGAATACACATTTTAGAATAGCTATGCATATTTTGATATAACAACAAACTTTGAATATGGTGTAACAATGTATCCTTAATACGGTGTAACGACGCACCATAAATATTATGTAACGACACATCCTAATATGGTATAATGGTGCACCTTGAATATAGTGCAACGTTGCACCTTATATACATTGTAGTGATGCATCCTGAATATGGTGTAGCAAAGAACCCCGAATTTGGTGTAATGACACACCTTGAATACGATGTAACAACGCACCGTGAATACAATATAATGATATTGCATGAATATTATGTAACATTGCAGCAACACACCCTGAATACGGAGTAACGACACACATTACAGAGTAATGAAGCATCCTGTAGAGTAACAACACACATTATATAGTAACAAGGTACCATGCAGAGTAGCGACACACATTGTAGAGTAATGAAAAATACTCTATCAAGTGATGAAATCTCCAACATATAGAGTAATGCCATATTCTAAACACTGTGCAACGAAGTACCCCAAATACGTTGAAAAAAAAAAAAACTTTGAGTGTTGGTGTATCGATGTATCTTGAACAAGTCCTATTTAAGATACGGCGACAACTTCTGACGACAATTGCTTACAATTGTAGAATTCATAATACAATGGCTTTTTCCAGACTCTTAAATTTTCTTCTAATGTTGTATATCGACAAATGATTTCTCTAGTTTAAAATAGTAAACCCGAGAGAAGGAATGCGACCACAAACTGGCGTAACACTAACTATGGGTTTGGTGACCAAGTGACACTACTATAGTTAATCACTATGGTCAACATGGCTAATTGGTATCATTACAGACTTTGATTGGAGTCTATGTAACTAATTTAAGCTCTTCTGGTGACCCACTACGACCTATGTGCCCAATTGATACTGTAGCCACATACTACAACCTATGTGGGTAAATGTTATCATTACAACCTTCCATTAAAGCCTCTATGGCCAACCGAAGTTGTTGCAGCGACCCACTTCTACCAATGTGGCCAGTTATTAATGTAACTACCCACTACAACCGACATGTATAATTGTTGTCATTACATCCCTCCACAATAGTTTATGTGACCAACTGATGTTATTGTAACTACCAACTACAACCCATGCGACCAATTTCTTCTGTAACTTGCCACTATAATTATATGGCTAACTAACGCTCTTGCAGCGACCCACTATGGCTTATATGGTCGGTTACCATTGTAGCTATCCACTGCAGTCTACATGGTTAATTGTTGTTATTACAACCTTCCATTACAACCTCTATGACGAATTGACGCTCTTATCTGCCAACTACGACCCATGTGGCCAATTACTTATGTAATTTCCCACTATGACTTTTGTAGTCAACCGATGCTCTTGCAGCTACTAACTACAACATATATGGTGAATAACTACTGCAGCTTTTAAATACAACTTATGTGACCAACTAATGTTATTGAAGCTATCAAACATATCATATGTGACCAACTATGCCTATATAATCAATTGTTGCTACAACTTCTAATAATGGCATCCTTCACCAACTAACCTCACTGTAGTCTCCATGTAGGACCTTAGTGACCAACTAAGGCTATTGTAGCCACCGAACAACCTTTATGACTAATTACTACCTTTGTAACAACCAACTACAACATTTGCAACCCACAATTGCTATTTTCACTTAGAAATACATTTGTTGTAGCCCAATTACAACTATTATAACTAAATGATTGTTGTACACCTATAATTATTAGCATTGTAATTTAATATTCTCTAATTAAGGAGAAGTGTGGACCCATGTACAATCACATAGTGCTAACTGGGCTAGACCCTGTGGGTTTTTTCCTTTCCAAAATAATTTTCACGTAAAAAATTCTGGTGTCTCCTTATGCAATATTTTTTTTATCTGTATGTGTGTTGGAATTTCATACAATAATGAGATGTTAAATTATCACTCTGTTGCCTCAAATATTCTAGGACGTAACAAATGCGATTTAAAATATTCTCATGTTACTTGGTTAGATGTTGAAAAAATTATGAAAAAAGTTTAATTTTCAGAAAATTTACATACATACCACATAATTATTATGTATTTACATATATAACACCTAAACTTTCATAAGTATATTTATAATATTTTTGTGTGATAAAACAATGCATGAAAAGATTTATTTCACCTTTAAATGTAAATCATAGCATTATTTTTTTATGATGTTACATATTTAAGAGTTATAATGCAAATATGAAAGTTTAGGTGCTAGATAAGAATTATATATGAGGTATATTTGTAAATGCCCCTTTTATTTATATGATTTTAAGTAAAATAAAGTCGGCATAAACCTTGGTGGCAGATTGCTGGCGGTAAAAAATTATTTCGTCTGGTTGTTCGCACGTCCGGACTGCCAACCACCGACCGCCACGTCGCCCGTCGATGAGGAGTATGACGACGTGACGCCCCGTAGTTTTTTACCACAAAAGCAATGCTAGTCTAAGAATTATGTAATAAATATGTAAATTTTCATAAAGTTATGAAATTATATATTTTTATTATTTATTTTATTTTTATTCCTCCATTGATGGGAGGTAAAGTTACAATTTATTGGAATGCAGAATATATTCTAAGGATTTGATTTCTTCATATTGAAAAAGCAAGATTATGTGATAATTAGAGATTAAGGCACATTTAAAGTTGATTAGGGCTACTATATAAATAATTAATTATGAAGGGTTTTTTTTTCCATTTTTGTTCATCTTTTGATGTGAAATTGTTACAATTTATGGGAATGTTTTTGAATAATTTGCATTCGCACATAAATGTATTTGCACAAATCTCGAGAAAATCTAGTAGACTGAAAGATAAAAAGAAAAAGTGAGAGGGCCCATGAGTGAAAGGCCACAGGATCCTTCAAAGTAGCACCAAAAGACATCATTGATTGAGGAAAAAGTATCGTTGATTTGGACCCAAAGTCGATTAGACGGGGCCGTCAGAATCAAAGGCTCAAACCTTTTTAGTCGAAAGAGGCTTCAGTCTGACCCCCGCCTCAATATTATTGGCCGCCTCACAAAAAGTTTCTGAGGCTTTTTATTAGAAGGCCGAAGGTTTTACCTTTCCCAGAGGAACTTTTGTCAAAGGGGCGAGCGATCTGTTGAATTACGGTGATTCACACTTTGTCCGATAGTCTAGTCTCATCCTGACGACAAAAGTTCTTCATCTAGGGGCGATGAATCAACAACCGAATCATAGCAGTTGGTGGTCAAACCCAAGCTGACCGAATCAAGTCCATACGATCAAAGTTCATCAGAACCTAACCAGCAGATTCAAGTCGACTGAGCCAAAAATCAGATAATCAACAACAATCATCAAGTATATCGATAACACTACTCAGTAGTCAGGCGGATGAACCTCACCGAACCAAGATCTTTTGACATCCAATAATCGAGCTATAAACGATAATTATTATTAGTATTTTAATTTTATTATTTACTATTGCAATTTTATAATTAGTTCATAAATTATTTGAATTTCTATTTACTTCTCCTCATTTTCATTTTACCTTAACAAAAACCTTAGGTTAGGTTGATAGTCAGTCTGATTTACCTATTTCCCATCATTCTTCTGTTCACCCCACTACATGATTAGTATGTATTTCCATATCTACCCTCTAAACTTTAGTTATTTTCAATTAAAACACTCAAAATTATCCTATCACATTAAAAGTACCATTATGTTTAACTTTTGGTTGAATCATGATTTATCTGTGAATCACACTCACATATAGAGCTTAAATTTAGGAGATAGAGAGACAGAGATGGAGAGAGAAGTGAACAATAATGAATAATAATATGTCGTGTATTATTCTTGAAATTATCATGATTATTTAAATTGGTGAGAGTACAATATCTTGATATTATATTTTTACTCATGCTTTAAAGAGGGCTAAACTGAGTATTCTTGGTATTTTACATAAATGAGTCTATCGCTTGGTTGTTATCTAGCTTGGTCAGCTGGGTTTGAATGGCTTCAGGTCGGCAAAATCAAATTGATTGGTTACGTTTGGTCGATATGGGTCTCGGTTGATATGACCCAATTTTTTATTATTGACTTATGATGGGAATCCTCTGGGGGACCTTGGGAAGGTGGGAGATAATAGGGAACCAAATCATTCATTGGATCAACTTTCATGTGACAGTCGGTTCAGATACTCTATTGTCTCATTCACCACTGAGTGGCTCGTTCTGGTGTGTCCGGTTGTCTTTCATTCATCCCGCGGTTCAATCGGTTTTGACATTATTATCTTGACTCGAAAAGCTTCATCCAATCAAACAAGCGAGCCCTCATTCGTCGTACTCTTTCCTTCCAGACCGTTAGATCCCTTTAGGATCAACGTTGGCATATGTTTTATGTACTCTTTAAAAAATGAAATACCCATTTTCATTCATACGTAAAGTACTATAAATATAAAAATCAGAATTTAAAGGTTAGATATGTAAATATGTAAGAATTGTTTGGTATCTTTGTAAATCTTCTAGGTAATTATGTGACCCATATCTAGGTTGAAAATTGAAAAAAAAATAAAATAAGGCTTCTAGAAAGCTTTTAATTATTATTATTTTCTTTTTTTTTGTGTTTATTCCATTCGACTTTTTAAAAGAAGTCATTTTCAAGTCAAAAGAAAAATCACATGGATTAAAAATAATTTTCATGTCAAAATTTCTTTGATTAAATGACAAAATTTACACAAAAGTCCTTCCACAAGGGAAAAATTATTTCATACGGGCACCGTATGCATGCGATGTCCGATCTTCACCGTTCATCACAGCAAAGATATGATGGTGGGTCCTATTTTGAATTTTTTTAAAAAAAAATTACTGTGATGGGCGGTGGAAATCGAACATCATATATATTTCTGCATACGGTGTTTGTATGGAATAATTTTTCTTCATAAGCATACACAAGATTTTGAGAAACTCTATTTTAGTTTTGTACCCACAAAAAGTTTAGTTTAGAAAAAAAAAATTATGTAAATATCCTTTAATTCTTATGCATGATCTGTTGTTTTGACCTCCAATTATTGAACTAAGTTAAAATGACACTTTTGTAATGTGGTATCGCTCACCTACCACATGTCACATACTGCTCACCTACCTCCCACCTACCACTCTCTTGCTTTTATAAATAGAGAGGGTGTGCGGCTTAGGAGAGCAATGGAAGAGATCTTAAGCTACCACAAATGAGGATATAATAACTAGAGAGTTAGAGAGGAGGAGAGCATCTTGAGGCCTTGTATCAATGTGTCGCTTGAGAGGGAGACCATAGAAGTAAGATGAGACCTCATCTCTATGTATAAGCTATATATTCTCTATTTCTTTTGCCTTAGTGAACTATTTGATTGATTCCCACCCGTTGACGTAGATCTAGTTGGATCGAACCACATATTTGTGTTTGCTTGTGTTCTTTGCGTCTCATTTTTTATGTCAGGAATTACATATCTGACAACATGATCGTATCTAGACTTTATTTTTAACATATTTGTCATCTTATATGTGCATGATTTATGTATTTTCATTATGAAAGGTTTATTTTCAATATTTTGGATGATTTCATGATTCAATTTTGATTTTAATTTTCGTAGGACATCAAAAAATGTACTTATGATATGAACAAAGATAAAATTTTGGGCAATTTACCTAAATACCACTCAAATCCTATGTATTTACAAATCTAACTTGTAAACTTTGATTTTTGACCTTAATACCACCCAAAATTTTTATTTCACATTTTAACTTAAAAAAATGAAATAAACATTCTAATGAAGGGGTAAGATGGCATATAAGTAAAAATTGAAGTTTAGGTGTTAGATATGTAATTACCTGGAATTGATGGATCTGTAAGTAAATCTTCCTAAAAATTATTCGCTCAGGACTTCTAACGTAGAGAATCCTTTGGAGTCCAATGAAATCACGCCACGTGGCAGTAACACAATAAAAATCGGCCCAGTAATATAGGAGAATATTCCTTTTGTGTTGTTCTGTGTTATTTATGTGTTATTATATGTTATTCAGGTGTTATCGTGTTCTTGAAATATTTCCGGTATTATAATAACGCAATAACACATCAATAACACTTAAATAACACACAATAACAGCTGAATAACATGTCAAACTGATTTAATTTTTTTTCTGTTACCGCCACGTGGCGTGATTTTATTGGACTTCAAATGGTTTGTCATGAGTCTCGAGAATAATTTTCCTTAAAAGTTCGAGCAAAACACTTCAATTATGTTTGAACTGCATTTAAATGATTATTTTAATTAAAAAAAACTACAAAAAAAACAAAATTAATTAAAATAACAATTTATTTGGAAATCATTGAAATTCAATGAAAATTATTTACAAGTTTAAAGTCTATAAGAAAAACTAATCATTTTCATCAATAACATGTGGGCTATTTACATAGATACCCCTCAATTCACTCCTATTTACATATCCAACAACCCAAATTATGCATGAAAAAATGTAATACTGATATTTTTGTGTGATGTAAAAGGTTTGTAGGATAAAAATGTAAAGGTAAAGTTTGGATGTCAGACATGTAAATAAGTAGAAATTGGGTGGTATTTATGTAAATGCTCCATAAGCTTTTTTTCTTACTTAACCAATTTTTATAGAAATATTTTATTTCTATGACCTAATACACCCTTTCCAAGTCTTGCTTACTTTTACTTTCAAAGATGCCTCCTTTATTAAATTCAAGACTTGAAAGCTAAATGGAATGTGTCCACCATAGTGATGACATTGTGGCCCACTATTATTCACAATGAAAAATTTAACATAGTAGAATATACAAGAAGGCAAATGATAAAATATGTTGTAATATTTTTATTTTGCATAGGCCAAATCATAATATATATTTATATATTGTTAAATTCGAGATTGTTATGTGAATCACATCCAATGAATAGAGTGTAAGACGAGAGGAAGAGAGGAAGAGGAGTGCCCTAATGAATAGTGAAATGAGGGAAGTGTGTTGTTATTTATTTATGAAATGATCCTCTATTTATAGACAAGTGAAGTACAAGAATTGAAGTTACGTTGCACCCCGATTAAGGTAGGGTATGCATGTATTATTTTAGGAATTATACCTCTGTGGGTCTAGAGCCTTACTGTTTTTCGGCTCAGTCGTCTGGGTCGTTGAGGCGAGGAGATTAGTATTGTCGGTCGGTCTGTTGGATAGAGACCATCATTCGGTTGATCCTTTTGGTTAAGACGCCTGACTAGATTTATCAAGATAGTTGGTGGGTCTGATCTGGTCAGTTTACATTACCCGACTGAATGTATTGGTCTGATTGCCAACTCTTAATTTCTGTAGGGGGAATTTTTGCAAGGGAATTTTTTGTTGGTTGGGTAAAACTAAAACATCGAGCAAATGACGACTCGTCGTAACTTGATTGGTAGTTTACCCTTTGGGCGAGTAGATTCAGCTAAGGTTGTCTCTGCCGCCATGATGCACCACTTAGGTGCGCATCATTTGATCATATCACCCTTGACTAACATGAATTGATCGGTCTTCTGGGTTGCCAGGCCATTTTCCAGTGGGCGTACTTTTTCACATGTCATTTCTTTTGGGTTGTCAAATTTTCTCGAGATTTGTGCTGACAAATTTTTTTAGTGCATATTTAGTTCCCAAATTCTCTCACTTATTAGAAGTTACACTATGATAAGAACAAGAGAATTTAGTGCAAAAAAGTGCATGGTATTTGTGATTACTTAATAAAGCAATAACTAAACTATTCTTGAATTCCGCACGTGTGATTTCTATAAATGGGGAGTATGGGGCATGTTTAGCACGTCTTCCTATGTTTCTTCGCTCACTCTGTCTATCTTTTGATCGCAACATGATTAATGAATCACCTTCCAAAGTCGATAAGTACAGAAAAGCTGCCTACCGAAAGGCTTTTGAGGATATGAGGTGAGATAATGGATCCTATCTAGAGGGTGATCAAAAGCAGAAGGTATTGATAAAAAAGAGAAAGAGACCCCATCTAGAGGGTCAGATGTGGTCGTCGAACTCATGCCTTGGCCGCCCCAGTGATAAGGTGCAAGCAGAGGGAAAATGATTAAGAGAGGGTGTCCGTGTGTATAAAGATCGTGTGGGAGAAACTTCTCAGATGAAGGAAGGTGGCCATCCAATGGAATGGACAGTCGATACGTCGGCTCCTGCACAAGCTCCAGCACCGGGCGCAACTCAAGAAGCTATTGCTACATTGATCTCGTCTGGGGAGCTGAAAGTAGCTGTTGGGGGACTATGTAAGAGGTTGTTAATGCCTCGGCGCCGCTTGGCCAACAGGGTGCCGCCGACCTTCCTCTGCCACTTGAGTGACAAAGGACTAGCGAGGAAGGGCTCTCCTTCACCATTTTGGAGTGGGAATGAATCATGGGTATGGAGGGAGTTTGTAGGGTGATTTTTTTTCTAAATCTTGCTTTATATTGTCTTTTCATGGAAATTACCACCAAAGCTATGACTGTCGACTTTTAGGATGTTCCACGCTCACCATAAGTTTTAGGATTTGAATTCAGATTTTTCCTGTGAGGTATGCTTAAGAATCAAAGCGGTAGAAACCATGAGGGAGAGGTGAAGAGGGAGAGAGACTGAGAGAGCACACATAGACTTGCCTCGTAAGGGCAAACTATGATATTTTGGGCCTCTCTGACTCATTATATATATGAAAAGTAGAGGTTACAAGAGAGAAGGGGATAATTCTTCCTACATAGTATGGGTCTAAAGAGAAGAGCTAAAAATTTAAAGGCCCAAAAAGCCCAGTGACGAAAAAACCCTTAATACATGTTATGATCCCTCTATTTTTAAAAGATAAAAGGACAAAAAATGAAAATTACATATTTGCTCCTACTTTAATAGGAGCGTTACAAGTTATTATTATCTTTTCGTGTGCCTTTTTTGTACTTATAACTGATTTTGACAACTTTTCGTATGGATGTTGGACAATTTTCACTCTAACAAGTCAGCCGGATTTTTGTCTAAACACCGGTTGGTCTTCGCTCTTGGAAGCTGGTCACCTTTGAGTGTGGTAGAAGGTTTGCCATAGGGTAGCCAATCAATTTGCTTGATTCATTCCTTGGTGATCTCTAGAGATCTTTTGGGGTTTTTGAAGGGGTATTGAGAGAGTTTCATGTTGATACTTGTGAGCTTATCGGGGGGCTAGACCATTGACTAGTCGTTGGCGTGGATGCCTTTTTCTTGTTGGCATGGGTGGCCATTTTTTCGCCAGGCCGGCTTTCGGTCGATCGACAGTCCCTCGGTCAGTCGGCTGGTTGTCGATTGGTTAGTGGTCTTCAGTTGATCAACTTCATGAGTACTTGTATCTTTTCATCTGGGAGATCTCAATCATCTCTTTTAATTTGGATTTAGATTGTCTCGAGATTCTTACGGAGCGTACAACAAGTTATATACTATAAGGTATATTAATCATTGTCATTAATAACATTTTGAATATTTACATCCATACCACTCAATTCTTTTTCTAACAACTAAATTTCAATTTCACATACATGCGTGCCGACCATTTTTAAGCGTAAAAGGGTGCTATTCGATAATATCGCTCTGCATACGCGCTATCCGTTCCCGCAGAGATCGAACCCGGGTCACAAGGGTCTTACGACTGACAACGCAGCTAACTACCAACTTAATTATGCATGAGAAAGTGTAATTTATTGTATTAGACATGTAAATAAGTAGGAATTGGGTGGCATGCATGTATATGTCCCCATAACAATTTTTTCTTGCTTTATTTTTAAAGAAATCTTTTTTCTATGACCTAATATTCCCTTCATTAATTCTAGCTTTCCCTTACTTTCAAATATGCCTCCTTTATTAAATTCAAGACTTGAGAAACCTAAATATAATGATGTAGACCATAGTGACAACATTTTGTCCCGCTATATTATTCACAATAAACAGTTCATTTCGCATAGGCCGAATCATTTTTGTTATATGTATTTTTCAAATATATTTATTTCCTTAAATAAAATTTTAGATGTTTGGAGTATCTTTAAAATTATCATTATCTCTAATGGCCATCATCCGCTGAAGGGAAAAAATTTGCGTACGTTTTGGAGGTTATACAGAAGGTATAAGGGGGTTCCGCGTTATACCCCATTTTAACTTCCATGTAACCTATCTGTAACCTACAAATAAGTTTCGCGCTTTTGTTTTCATATATTATGAACTTATTTTTAGGTTACAGAATGTTACATTAAGGTTACAAGAGGGTATAACGCGGATATAACTCCCTTATACCTCTTGCATGACCTCCAAAACATACGCAAATTTTTTCCTAGCTAAAGATAGTGGTCCCAAAGAGCCAGTTAACTTCTCTAAGCTAAATCAATATTTAATAAAAATAAAGGATGTTTTAATATATCCAAATTTTATTTCAAAGCATAATATAAATAAATTTCGATTATAAAAGTGATGTTGAGAACATTCCAAGATAAAAGAAGAAAATTTGATAATGACTTTTGAGATAAATAACCTTCACCAAGTGGAGTTTTTTAAAACTTAGAAATATTAGCTTGATTTTATCAAAATAAAAAAAAAGTCCCTTTTTTGAGTGGGAAAAGTTAAAGTCTAAAAAGACGCAAAAGTTAGTGATGCCTCTAAAGTGGTTAATTTTTATGGAGTCTTCAGCTTGTTTATCATCATATAATCTCATTCTTTCGTGTTAAACCGTCGTTTGGATCATAAGAATGATATGGAGAATAGAGGAATCGAAAAAAGTTAGGGACATATGATAAAGAAGACAACAACAACGAGAAAGAAAACATAGAGAGCCGATGTGCGATAAATTTTGTGTGATGGGTCAAGTGTGTTCGCCCGAGCAAGAGGAGACGAGCCGACGATAGATATAGATCGATCTGATTGGGCCAGTGTGGTTGATCGAACGAGTTGACAAAAGATTGTGGTCGTGTCGATCGGGCTAATCGATCGATTTGATCATGCCAGGGCGGCCGATCAAACAAGCCAATGGAAGTCGTCGATCAAATTGACGTAGGTGGTTGATGGATGAGGAATGGTTGATAGGGCTAGGGCGGTCGGTCAACGAGGAATGGTCGATCGAGCTAGGATGGTCGGTTGAGCTGATTAGACCAATGACGACTGATCAGTCAAGCTGACGGTAGCGGTCCATTGAACCGACTTAGGCGGTTGATCGACATTGATCAATTGGTCTGGAACGACCAATTGATGAAGAATGGTTGGTCGAGTTGATCGGGTCGGTGGCGGTCTATCTGTCAAGCCAACGAGAAAGGTCGATCGAACTGATCGGTCAGATGGCAGCCAATCAGTCAAAGCGACAGAAGCCATAAAACAAATTCAGTTTGAGCCAATAACATGAACGGCTGATCAACGAAACATGCAAAAATAAGACATTAATGCACATTTAAAAATAATCATGCAATGTGCACAATGTGAATGCATACACATGCAAACAAATGAGAGCCAATCAATCTTGACGACAAAATCAGACTCATCCTAGCAATCGCAAGGGAAAAACCTACAGTAGGTGATGGAGAGGCGAGCCCAACCGCCTTTTTCGCACGAAGCGATTAGAGGCTTGCCTCTAATTGCTCGGCTAAACAGCGAATATATATATATATATATATATATATATATATATATATATATATATATATATATATATATATATATATATATATATATATATATATATATA
>NEWO01000104.1:1308391-1338081 GCA_003013225.1 Phalaenopsis aphrodite | reverse complement strand
TATATATATATATATATATATATGTAACACATTAAAAGTGATCTCTTTCAAGCCCTAAATCAATAGAAAACAGACCAACCATTGGAGGGCAAAATGAACATAATAAATGTAATATTATATACCTTTTGTTGTTGTGTGTGCAAGTGTGCGTGCATGTAATTTTTTATTGCCTTATGGGTATTGTGGTATCGTGTATATCAAAAAAAGTTTGACGGGAACACCGCCCTAACCCAAGACAGGGGTCACCTCTATCCCCAGAGCATGGTCATTGTCAAGCATGATCGGCTAAATTGAGGGCTTTAGAGTGTCCAATTGATTAACACAATCAAACAGCACATACGAGCATAGAGTGTCTGACACAAGTATGTCACATTTAAAAAGTGTCGGTGCTACATAATTGGTTGGTTTTTCTTAATGTTAGCATTTATATTTTGAATGTAATGTCATTAGTATTCATTTTCTCTAATCAGATTTGGACTTTGATGGTCATATGATTATTGCAAGCATTGGCAGAATGAATATTCTATTATGAAACATATATGTTATATTTGTTTCATGATAGAATGATACCTGTTAAGACTCCATAAACAAGTCCAGTGCTTCAGCTTCATGCCAGAGTCTTCAGCAGCTGAAACCTAAAAGAATAGGACAAAGGAAGAAGAATAGGGGGCAAGGAAAGCAACCTGAAAGATTTTGGGTTTCAGCAGGAATGTTTGAAGGAGGGGAAGTGGTAGTGGTAGGTATAATAGTGGGATAAGCATGAACTTGACAAAACTTTAATAATTCTTAAGTCCTTATAACAAAATTTATTGACTAAACAATAATAACAATCATCACCTCAAATGTATCTAGGATAGGCCGTTCGAGGCATGGTTTATCTCCTCTGCTCTTTTCATAGAATGAGGCTACGACACGATGGAGCGGTGGACAACCTTCAAGCGACGATCAAGACTAAACATGAAGCGAATGATGATCATTAAATAAATTATTTTATAGACTTGAATGACACTAATCCCCATGACTTCGAGGTGGTTCGTCTTGTACGACGTAAATTTTCACATTAAATTTTAGGTATGCACACGACTATATGTCGTGCGATATAAGTCTTAAATCTTTTTAGGATTCGGTACGATGTAAATCCTCAAATACATATGTTAAATTTAATGTGAGAATTTACGTCGTACAAGTCAGACACTTTGATCAACATATGAGGAGGTATAAGTCTCACATTAAATTTTATATATATAATAATTTTCAACTTTTAAAAAAAAAAAAAACAAGCTGACTAATCAAGATTCAAGCCTAAAGTAGGGCTCTAACATTGCAGAAGAAGCAGAAGTCCAACATCACCTCATTAACAACCGTCATTGACCACCATTCGATGATCGTCATCGATTATCACTAGTATGTCGTTGTCTAACAGCATTGGTCGCTGCTCACTTCCTACGGCAAGTTCATCCGCGTACCAACTTTGAAGTTCAAAAAATTGTATAACCCTTTCTCACCTGTAGGATAAAGAACCATACTTGCAATCTCTAATTTTTAGTGGATCTCTTAAGCTAAGTCAGACACTTTGATTTTTTTTCTTTTACCGATTTTCTATGTAAAAATTTCAGTTCCCACTCATTGTTTTATTTCATCTGAGTGTGTGACAAATTCTCGCACAAAACTAAGATGACAATCTATTACTCTACTCCCGCGTATGTTCTAACACACATCAAATATAACACATGTTTTAATTTTATTTATAAATAAAAAGATAATTAACTAAAACACGACTGAAAGTATTTAAATTTAAGAAAGTTTAATTTTTGAAATTACAAATTTTTAATAGAAATCTAAATATTATTTAAGTAATTATCAAAGAAATTGTTTGATTTCAATAACATATAGGTTTTTAAAATATTAGAGATTGGGAATGAAAAAAAATATAAATCATTGAGTTCAAATGTTTGCTATAAAATTAAAATGTATTACTATATTTAAACATTGAGTTTCTCATTATGCTTGGAAAAATTATTATATACGGACGGACACCGCATGCATCTCATGCGGTGTCCGATCCTGACCGTAGATCAGGATGTATTTCAGTTGACCCCACATAATTTTTTTTTTAAAAAAAAAACTGAAATATATCTTGACCGTAGATTACCGTGATCGATGCATGTGGTGCCCGTACTCAATACATATGATTAAAACTTTAAATATTTATTTATTTAGTGCTTCACATTTTATATTTATATGTATATTCCTCAAATATTTAATTTCACATAAAATATTATTATTACTGATTTTTAAAACGTAAAGTACATGTTTATTATATAAATTTATAATAAAAAATTTTATAAATGTAAATATTAAATTTTAAGTATTTCGATATTATAATTTGATAAAAAATTGATAATATAAAATTCCTTCTTACATGTCTATTATTAATTAAAATTAAATATAAAATTTAAAAATTAAAACAGCCTGGAAGAATCCAATACCAAGGCGAGTCTCCTAGAACTATGCCCTATAATGAACGGTCCTGATTATCTGAGCAAGATGGCTGATGCTATATAATCCATCTCCAAGCAGCTCTTCAGCTAGGGTTTATCGCTGCTCACGTTTCCCTTTACACTTAGATCCGTCGCACTTCCTTAAGCTCATGGAACCCTAGTTTTATTCTTTTAATATTTTCAGTAGCTCCCTGTGAGTTCATTCGGATCAGATCATTTCTTTTGATTTTATAGATCTGTTCGATCCAAGCTCGCATTTCAAGATCTTCCGCAGTGATCTGAGAATTTCTTGATGGAAATGAAGTTTATGCGCTTTAAAGACTCAGGATTAATTCCTTTTGTTCCTGCAATTAACTTGTTGATTCTTCTTTGTATAGTTTTCTCATCTTTATTGTGTTTTTGATATAAGGATGGAGAAGTTTGAATATTATGCTTGCATTAGCATTTTTGCGAGATTTCGCGCAAATGGCTGTTAGTTATCAGATTTTTGGCTGGATTTAAACATGATTTAGCTTAAATCATGCTAAAAAGTGTTTTGCAGCCATGATTTTCTTACTAATTCTGTACATTCCTTTTCGGCCATATTTTCGGTTGAATCCAGGGTTTGTTAAATGCCAAAGTTCTTAAGATTTGACGGATTTATTGTTTTTTTCTCTGAAAAATCTTAAATCCTGAAACAAATTACCAGATTGTTCATTAGAATTAAACTAGAACTAACAGTTTGGGATAAATATCTTCAAGGTTTATTGAATCTTAGAAATTTTGAACTTAAGAGATTTACATTGCTTCTCCTAACTGCTCCTCTGATGCTCTTTCATTCAAACCCTAATATTAAAAATCTATATATTTCAAACAATAGAACAAGCTTTATCCAAATCTAGTATCTTTCATTTCAGTATTTAATGCTTCCATCATTTTTTGTGTGGCAAGATTCATACATACCACTCAATGCCTTTGTCTTTATACATCTAACACTAAAGCTTCAATTTTTACTTACATTACCTATTAAAGTATGCAGGAAAAGATGTATTTCACTTCTTAAAAGTTAAAAAAAGTGATTTTTTTTTAATGTGGCATGAAAGATTTGAGTTTTATAAATGTAAAAAAATAAAGTTTAGGTGTTAGTTATGTAAATACAAAGGAATTGACAGTTATGTATGTAAATGCGCCTTTGTGGCGACTTTGAACCTGCACATCTACGATGCTCTGTACTGTTTTATTTGGTCAGTTGCATAACCTTAATGTGCAATAACAGATTGGTGGTTTCATTTTGTTGTGCTTACTCTATAGTTTGTAATACCTTATAAGCCACCTAACATTGTTGATATATGATTTTTTTATGGTTGTTTCTCATGCGGGCATACATAGAATTTGTATGAAATGATTTATGTGGAATAAATGTTGTTATTTTATGTAATATATGGTTCGAATAATTGAAAAATGTTGTTTTCAATGTATTCTTCATATAGATGCTTTTAAAAGTTCTCTAGTTTTTGCTTCATTTTACATGGTTTATGGCTCATTTTATGATTGTGAATTGAATATGAAGGCTAGTGAAGTTTAATCCTTGATTTTTTTATATATTTTGTTATTTAAATGTGGATTATTTGATGAAAATAATTTAGAATTTATGTTTTTGATATTTTTTTATTTGCTAATATTTTGAAGTTGTTTTATTTTTTATTTTTTTTCCTCTTCAATTGTATCCAATGCTATGTAACAATTAAGGTCAAGTCATATTCAAACAAAATCATGAAATATTTGTTGACTTCTAATGGAACTATGCTTTAAACATCCACTGAAGTTCTTTTTGGGGAATGCATAATTGATTATCATATGTTAAGATTAGGGGTGTAAACGAGTTGAATCGAGTTAAAGCCTCTCTTGGTTTTTACATGGAATGTAAAAAAGTTTTACTTATCATGCAAAACACACAAAATTCACATTCAACATGTAAAGACAATTTTGTTTTATTATTTGCATGTGGGTCATTCGATCTCTTAAGGAGTTGATCCAATTGTCATTCAATGTGGGTCATTCGATCTAAGGAGTCCTTTTATCTGGTGACCAAAGTGATCTCATCTTGTTAACCTTGGATCACATCCGAAAGAAGACATGGATCAGAGTTTATGGACAAAGGAACAACTTCACCTGACAATTGACGTGCATATACATTTCCCCTCATGTCAGTGTTTTCGTGGGAATGCATTCTGTTCTATGGTCCGTCGATGTTACCTGCCTCTCAAGCTGATGTGGTGTCATTGGTAAAACAAATGAACTTGCAAGCGACTTAGGAGGTATTTACATTCATGCAACCTNCACACGACTATATGTCGTGCGATATAAGTCTTAAATCTTTTTAGGATTCGGTACGATGTAAATCCTCAAATACATATGTTAAATTTAATGTGAGAATTTACGTCGTACAAGTCAGACACTTTGATCAACATATGAGGAGGTATAAGTCTCACATTAAATTTTATATATATAATAATTTTCAACTTTTAAAAAAAAAAAAAAAAAACTGACTAATCAAGATTCAAGCCTAAAGTAGGACTCTAACATTGCAGAAGAAGCAGAAGTCCAACATCACCTCATTAACGACTGTCGTTGACCACCATTCGATGATCGTCATCGATTATCACTTGTCTGTCGTTGTCGATCCGCATTGGTCGCCGCTCACTTCCTACGACAAGTTCATCCGCGCACCAACTTTGAAGTTCAAAAAATTGTATAACCCTCTCTCACCTGTAGGATAAGGGACCATACTTGCAATCTCTAGTTTATAGTGGATCTCTTAAGCTAAGTCAGACACCATGATTTTTTTCTTTTACAGGTTTTCTATGTAAAAACTTCAGTTCCACTCATTGTTTTATTTCATCTGAGTGTGTGATAAATTCTCGTACAAAACTAAGATGACAATCTATTACTCTACTCCCGCGAATGTTCTAACACACATCAAATATAACACATGTTTTAATTTTATTTATATATAAAAAGATAATTAACTAAAATACCACTGAAAGTATTTAAATTTAAGAAAGTTTAATTTTTGAAATTACAAATTTTTAATAAATAAATATGTTCCAATTTTATTTTTTTCAATAGAAATCTAAATATTATTTAAGTAATTATCAAAGAAATTGTTTGATTTCAATAAAATATATAGGTTTTTAAAATATTAGAGGTTGGGAACGAAAAAAATATAAATCATTGAGTTCAAATGTTTGCTATAAAATTAAAATGTATTACTATATTTAAACATTGAGTTTCTAATTATGCTTGGAAAAATTATTGCATGCGGACGGACACCGCATGCATCTCATGCGGTGTTCGATCTTGACAGTAGATTAGAATGTATTTCAGTGGACCCCACCGATATATTTTTTTTTTAAAAAAACTGAAATATATCTTGACCGTAGATTACCGTGATCGATGCATGCGGTGTCCGTACGCAATACATATAATTAAAACTTTAAATATTTATTTATTTAGTGCTTCACATTTTATATTTACATGTATATTCCTCAAATATTTAATATCACATAAAAATATTATTATTACTGATTTTTAAAATGTAAAGTACATTTTATTATATAAATTTATAATAAAAAATTTCATAAATATAAATATTAAATTTTAAGTATTTCGATATTATAATTTGATAAAAAATTGATAATATAAAATTCCTTCTTACATGTCTATTATTAATTAAAATTAAATATAAAATTTAAAAATTAAAACAGCCTGGAAGAATCCAATACCAAGGCGAGTCTCCTAGAGATATGCCCTATAATGAACGGTCCTGATTATCTGAGCAAGATGGCTGATGCTATATAATCCATCTCCAAGCAGCTCTTCAGCTAGGGTTTATCGCTGCTCACGTTTCCCTTTACACTTAGATCCGTCGCACTTCCTTAAGCTCATGGAACCCTAGTTTCATTCTTTAATACTTTCAGTAGCTACCTGTGAGTTCATTCGGATCAGATCATTTCTTTTGATTTTATAGATCTGTTCGATACAAGCTCGCATTTCAAGATCTTACGCAGTGATCTGAGAATTTCTTTATGGAAATGAAGTTTTATGCGCTTCAAAGACTCCGAATTAATTCCTTTTGTTCCTGCAATTAACTTATTGATTCTTCTTTGTATAGTTTTCTCATCTTTATTATGTTTTTGAAACAAGGATGGAAAAGTTTGAATATTATGCTTGCGTTAGCATTTTTGCGAGATTTCGCGCAAATGGCTGTTAGTTATCAGATTTTTGGCTGGATTTAAACATGATTTAGCTTAAATCATGCTAAAAAGTATTTTGCAGCCATGATTTTCTTACTAATTCTGTACATTCCTTTTCGGCCATATTTTCGGTTGAATCCAGGGTTTGTTAAATGCCAAAGTTCTTAAGATTTGACGGATTTATTGTTTTTTTCTCTGAAAAATCTTAAATCCTGAAACAAATTACCAGATTTTTCATCGAAATTGAACTAGAACTAACAGTTTGGGATACATATCTTCAAGGTTTATTGAATCTTAGAAATTTCGAACTTAAGAGATTAACATTGCTTCTCCTAACTGCTCCTCTTATCCTCTTTCATTCAAACCCTAATGTTAAAAATTTAGATATTTCAAACAGTAGAACAAGCTTTATCCAAATCTAGTATCTTTCATTTCAGTATTTAATGCTTCCATCATTTTTTGTGTGGCAAGATTAACATACATACCACTCAATGCCTTTGTCTTTATACATCTAACACTAAAGCTTCAATTTTTACTTACATTCCCTATTAAAGTATGCAGGAAAAGATATATTTCACTTCTTAAAAGTTAAAAAAAGTGATTTTTTTTTAATGTGGCATGAAAGATTTGAGTTTTATAAATGTAAAAAAATAAAGTTTAGGTGTTAGTTATGTAAATACAAAGGAATTGACAGTTATGTATGTAAATGCGCCTTTGTGGCGACTTTGAACCGGCACATCTACGATGCTCTGTACTGTTTTATTTGGTCAGTTGCATAACCTTAATGTGCAATAACAGATTGGTGGTTTCATTTTGTTGTGCTTACTCTATAGTTTGTAATACCTTATAAGCCACCTAACATTGTTGATATATGATATTTTTATGGCTGTTTCTCATGCTGGCATACATAGAATTTGTATGAAATGATTTATGTGGAATAATTGTTGTTATTTTATGTAATATATCGTTGGAATAATTGAAAAATTATGTTTTTAATGTATTCTTCATATAGATGCTTTTAGAAGTTATCTAGTTTTAGCTTTATTTTACATGGTTTATGTTCATTTTATGATTGTGAATTGAATATGAAGGCTAGTGAAGTTTAATCCTTGATTTTTTTATATATTTTGTTATTTAAATGTGGATTATTTGATGAAAATAATTTAGAATTTATGTTTTTGATATTTTTTTATTTGCTAATATTTTGAAGTTGTTTTATTTTTTATTTTTTTTCCTCTTCAATTGTATCCAATGCTATGTAACAATTAAGGTCAAGTCATATTCAAACAAAATCATGAAATATTTGTTGACTTCTAATGGAACTATGCTTTAAACATCCAATGAAGTTCTTTTTGGGGAATGCATAATTGATTATCATATGTTAAGATTAGGGGTGTAAACGAGTTGAATCGAGTTAAAGCCTCTCTTGGTTTTTACATGGAATGTAAAAAAGTTTTACTTATCATGCAAAACACACAAAATTCACATTCAACATGTAAAGACAATTTTGTTTTATTATTTGCATGTGGGTCATTCGATCTCTTAAGGACATGATCCAATTGTCATTCAATGTGGGTCATTCGATCTAAGGAGTCCTTTTATCTGGTGACCAAAGTGATCTCATCTTGTTAACCTTGGATCACATCCGAAAGAAGACATGGATGAGAGTTTATGGACAAAGGAACAACTTCACCTGACAATTGACGTGCATATACATTTCCCCTCATGTCAGTGTTTTCGTGGGAATGCATTCTGTTCTATGGTCCGTCGATGTTACCTACCTCTCAAGCTGATGTGGTGTCATTGGTAAAACAAATGAACTTGCAAGCGACTTAGGAGGTATTTACATTCATGCAACCTACCAAATTTCTATGTATTTAGATATGCTGGTATGTGTAAGAAGATTGAAGTTATAGTCATAGGGACTAGACAAAATACGTGATAAATGAATACATAATTTTTTTTAAAATAATTTAGTACTATTTTGTCTTGTATAATTAAAAAAATAGAATAAAATGTAGCAAAGCAAGTTTAAAGATTTTGTTTTTAATAAATAATAAATGAAGCCTCCAAATGTAATATATTTTGATTATATATATATATATAAATAAATGAGTTGGCTTATGATCTAGTGAGTGGAGTTATGGTCGGCTTGAGTTTGGCTCGTTAGCTCATTGAGTTTTAGCTCACGAGTGACTTGCTCAATCGAGCCCGAGTACCAATTGTTAAGATGAGTTTGGTTAGAGTTTAAGTGATGGTTTAGTTTTTTTCTTGGCCCTTTAGGTTGTATTTGCGTTTGTTTCACACGTTTCTTCTCTTTTCTATTGTGAATGTGAGTCGAGCAGACTCATAAGGTGACTTGAACAGGTAAGTTTGGGATTGGGTGAGAACTCATTTAGGCTTGATTCATCTATGTCCCTATTTACCTTGTGTCAAGATAAGATGAGATGTGGCTATTGACATTCGTATCAAATATAGTCGTAACTCCAGCGTGGAGTGCGGCTAGCGAGTCTTCTCTCTCCTCTTTGCTTCATTGAAGAGCTCTGAAGCTCCTGCTACACCTCTAGAAAACTGTTCTCTTTTTAATATAGCAGCTGCTTTAAATCTTGTGTTCTTGAAGCAAAAAGTGCAGGAAAAGAGCTATCCCTGTTTTTTACTAAGAAATTGAGCTGGGAAGAGAGTGAGAGATCTATGTATTTTATGCCTGGCTTTTGAGAGTACTTGTGTTATAAATAATGCACACTTTTTCTCCTAGATGGGTGTCTAATAGGGGTGTAAATTAGTTTAGTATGAGCCACTTTTCGCTTGATTGTGTGCTTGTTCAATTTTGTTGGGTGTAAGTTTACTCGTTTATGTTGGCTCATGAGCTTTTATAAATTAGATAAAATTTTAGTAATTTAAGATAATGTTATAATAAAATGATAAATGAAATGGGAAATTTTGAAAGTAGTAATAAATGACTTATATAAAATATAGAGTATTATCTTTTGATTGTTTAAAAGTAAAATTTTTAAATTTAATATATTTAATGAGTTTTTATATTAATTCTTTTTAAACGAGTTGGTTCACAAACTCATGAGTTAAGTCTTAGCAAACTTGACCTTGGCTTATCGGGTTAAGAGTTTGGGTGACTCACATACATTGCTAGTATCTAAGTGCAGAGCCATAGGGGAATGCTATCATAAAAGGAGCATACTGTCATCTCCCAAAAGAGACATTTTGGGTGGTGGACAGCTTAGGATTTAAATATTGATTTTCGGTCCTACACCTAGCCGATGTGGGAGTATTTGTCCGTGTCATTCTCCTCCACCTAATCACGTGACGCCCTCATCACAGAACGGCTCCACCGAGGGTCCCACTAGACCATGGAGTATCCACACACCTTACAGGCAGTAATCTGCTCTGATATCACTTGTCACCTCCCAAAAGAGTCCTTGTGGGTGGTGGGCAGCCCAGGACTTAAATACTGCTTTTCGGCCCACACCTAGCCGATGTGGGATTATTTGTCCGTGACAAAACGCCCTTAAATGGTCTAAGCTATAAAAAAATTAAATCATAAAAATCCATGTCAATATTGCTATTTTCATCGTGCAAAAAAGACAATCAACAAAACTATATTTTCACTTGAATGAACAAATTGAATGTTCAATACATCTGATCACTTGTGCCGCTATTTATGATAATGAGGTGAGGAGAATCATAAGATTATCGAATAAAAAGTATAATTGTAATATATCTTATTTTTATAAAATGATTTTGCTTTTTTCATAGCATGTAAGTTTCTAATTTATTTTTTAAGAAAAACTTCTTTGTTGTTTCTAAAAGTTGTTCAATGAACTTTCTTTATTACGAGTGTAGCTTTATTTATTATCGCACCAAATATTTTGTTTGCAGAAAGATTCATTGAGGGAAAGTGAAAGACAATACTCCTAGAAGCGAGGATATTAGGGAGTCTTGATAGGAAGATGTCTTCCCCCACACCCCTGAATGATGAGCTCATGAGGCAAGTATCGATGAAAAGTTGATGTTTGACAAATTTCTCGCTATAAAGACTCCTTGAGGGCAAGTGGGAGATGAGCTCTGTGCCCATGCCCCTGGTAGAAGAGTTTAAGAGGCAAGTCTCGATGAAAAGCTTATAGTTAATATGATTTTCACTAGGAATACACCATGAGAGCAAACAATTGATAATGTTTCTACTAAAAAATCTCACTAGATTACTGGCATTAGAGCATTAGAAGATACATGTATATTAAATGTCTCTGAATGAAACAAACATAATAAATTGCATGTACATCAAAGAAGGTATATATATAAAAAAATCAAAAGGCTATAAGTCTAGAATGTACAAACACATAAAAAAAATCAGAATGCAATAAACATCAGAAAATACATGTACATCAAAGTTCACCAAAGCTTATAAGCCTCTAAAGCCACAAATATGTCAAAAAATTCCATTGATGTTTCTAAGCATCTACTTGGTGGGAATACTCGAATGAGGGTATATTTCATTCAAGACTTTCGATATTTTCTATTTCCTATGGGGAGTAAATTGTTTGAAATCAACTTTTTTACATCAAGCAAAAAATGCGCCACGTCAAACATATAAAGTGGTGCACGAACCAACACATCGACTACTTCAAACACAAGAAGAGCTACAAATACTAGCACATTGTACAAAAAGTTATAATAAGTCATGATAAATAAAACCCCCAATACAACTGTACAGACACAAAACACTAATCTAGTACAACATTCTCCGCTTAATGAGGAATACGTTCCTGCAAGTCACTTTCAGTTGGATCCATTTCACGAACCTGAAAGGAGATCTTTAGACTCTTGGATGTGTGTCATCTCCTTGAGATCAGTTGCTGTCTGACGGTATGGTCGGTAAACGCTTCACCAGAAGCGTCGTCAAAATTCTCTTCGACACGTTGGGATCACAACTTTATTTTGTCCCTTTCAAGAGCCAAAACCCTTGATCAAAAAGCCTTCAAAGCATCTATGTTCAAATCGAGGCTAGCCCATATCTCCCATAGTTTCTCTAGTATACATTAGCTCTCAATGTTGCAGAGAATAGAGAATTGACGTGAATTATGATACTATATTTCACTTTTTAGAGGATAAATAAATAATAATTATAATTATTTTTTATTCATCTTATCCAATATGATAAAAAAATTATTTCAATTTAAAGCTTAAATATTTATTTTTACATTTATATGTCTTAAATCACATATTTTCATGTACAGGTAAGGTGACATGTAAAAATTACAAGTTTAGGTGCGAGCTATACGTAAATACATAGGAATTGAGTGGTGTATATGTAAATCTTATTTATGGATGGATTGGCTGATTTTAAAATTTATATTATTATAATACAATATATTAAATATTTAATTAATTTATGCTAATAATTTGGAGTATTTACATATATACCTCCTAATTCATATATATTTACATATCTCTAGCCATGTATACAAATTTATATTTTATTTTCTAAAATTTTAAATAGTAATATTTTCTTTTTGTGATATGGAAATTTTATATGGTATAAATGTAAAAAATAAAATTTGTGTATTTGGTATTGAAAATTCATATGAACTCGGTGGTATGTATGTAAATACCTCTAATATTTTTTGTGAGAATAATTTAACGCAACAAAAATGTTATATAAACCTTATGTTAAAATTTCACTTTTATATAATTTTTTTATACAGTTAGAGTTAGCAACTATTTTTTAATATATATATATATATATATATATATATATATATATATATGTATATGTAAATGTTTAGGGGCTTATTCGTGGATTATGCGTTTTGAAAATGCGTCTTTTGCGTTTGTTTCGTGCGTCTAGGATGTCTCCTGTAAAACACACAATTTACTTATAACAGTACTGAGGCCCGCGTCTATAGTGTCGCGATCGAGCGTTTCGAAGGATTTTTACATACTTACCCCTCTGTTTTCTCGAGTTTGCTCCCTAAACTCCCATAGTGTGCTAAGAGGAGATCTAAACGATCTAGATCTGTCGTGCCCTAAAAGAGTCGCTCTTTAAGGATATTAAGATCATTTTCCTCTTCGATCCACATTCTTTGTTATGTAAGTTGTTGTTTTTGGTTACCGTAAGAATCATGTGTTTAGTATGGATGACTTCGGTTATCCTTGGTCACCGTAAGTAGCATTTTGATTTTTTGAGATAATCTCCATGGGAGTTCTTTGATTATCGAGTTATCTGTTACATCTTCTGGTTTAGGATGGTGGTCATGATAATGTGTTGATCTCTTTCGCAAATGTGTTTAATATCTTCTATATTCACTTTAAGATGACATTTGAGCTTCAGAATCATCTATACGTATTTTAAATCTTTTTCCTATTTCCTGAAATTGTTATTTCCTGGAATTTTTACTAGCCGAATAGGCCAGAATGCGTACTGCAGTCTTGGAATTGTTTTTCCTTGATTTTTTCATTCTTGGATATGTAAGCTTTGCTGATCTGCCACATTGGAATGCTAGAGATAATTTTTTGTTGTTATTCTCCCTAACCGGTTATGAAATGAGAATAAACTCATTAGTATATTTGGTCGAATACATTTTTCTGTTATTTCTTTGATTGAGGAATTGTTATGGAAATCCCAAATATATTTATGTGCTTCCCCCTGTTTCTTCTACCTTTTAGTTATGACCAGTTATGAAATGAGAATAAACTCATAAACTGACATTTTCACATGAAAGCGTTAGAAATGGTTGGACAGTTGGCAATTAGCTTCTTGATAATACATGTAGCATCATTAAAGGGTCCGAGATTGATGATAAGTATTTCCTAACGTTGTTTGATATCAATTATTTTTTAAATTTAAGCTAAATTATTTATTTTTCTAGCTACCCTAATTGGGATAGCATTTTTGGCAAGTTGGTTTTGTTAGGTAATGTTCGTTAATGCTATGTTAGCTCTTTTAAAATTCTAACTCTTTACTTTAAACATTGTTGCTCAGTATTGCCTAATATTTGTAAGCATTCCTTAAGAATTGAATCATTTTCTTATTAGTCTCATTATGACTAAGAATAAAGAAGCCTCTACGTCAGCTATGTGGGATAAAGATGTCACCAATATTTTTTGCAATCTATGTATTAAGGAGATTGAAATTTGTAATAAACCTACCACCTATTTTAACAAAGAATGACGACAAAATATTTCCAAGAATTCAAGGAAATGACCGACCATGAGTACGACACGTTAAAATTCAAAAACTAGTTGGATCAGTTAAAAAAGACTAGATGTTATGAAAGGAACTAAAACGAGGATCCATAGGATTGGGTTGGGATCCCATCAAACGTACTGTGGATACTTCAGAGGAATGGTGGGCTGAGAAGCTAAAGACAATACTTTCACCCCTCTTATTCTATTTAGGTTTTTTATTATTTAGCTTTCAATTTTGTCTGATATGCCCTAATTCATACTGCAGGCAGTACCAGGTGCGAAAGAAATTAAGGTGTGTGGAATTGACCCGGAATTGGAAGATAAATTGAATCTAATGTTCAAGGGGATTGTCCTTATGGGGCAGAATACCTTCAACCCAAGTGAGCTGGAGTTCGATTGCATATCAATCGACGTGACATCTGATTAGGTTATGGGCTCTGGTGAAGGTCCTAGCATAAACCCGAGGGAGCTCGAGTCCACATGCCAATCGAAGAGGTGTAAGAAAGAGAAAAAGATAAAAACAAAGATGTATTCGTGCAAAGCTTAATAGACAGACTGATAAAAGTATTTGCAGCTCCACAACCTGTTGAACCAGAAGTGGATGATCCTAGCGTTGATCGTTTTATGAACCTTTTAGAAGACATACCTGAAGTTGTGGCTGATAACGATTTCTTTTTAAACTGTGTTAAAGTCCTTGAGTGCCCAACAAGAAGGCAGATTTTCAAGAGGCTTCGGCCTGAGCTGCGTGTGGAATACTTGCGTCTCTCGATCGAAAAATGATTATTGTATTTGTGAATTTCGCTGGATATGCCAGCTATTGTCTTATTTTATTAGAGACCTTGATATGTTGAACACTTTTTAGAATTATGTAATTTATGTGCCAATTGTTCGGTTTTCAAATATTAGCACTGCTTCTTAACTTCTATCTTTTCTTATTTATTTATTCAAATCTAATTATTTTTCCAGGATGAATCGATATTGAGAACGCCGCAAAAGAATGACGGCTGCGATTGCTATATTATTGTTAGAATACTATCACTCTACTATTGATCAAACACCACACATGATCTCCTCGTTCATTGGAGATAAATGGGTAGGCGAGATAATAGTTGGACATCCAATAAGGTTCAGCAACATATTCCGGATGAGCGTACCAATTTTTCTGGATCTTTTGCATGAGCTTCGTACCAACCACGGGCTCGAAGGTTTGTCAAGATCTTCCACAGAAGGGAGGTATTAGCTATTACTTTATACATTTTATCTCAAGATGAATCGATCAGAGCTATGGAACGATTCCAACATTCTTCAAGACAATTAGTCGATACTTCTCTGAAGGATTAAAAACACTAATTAGTCTAGCCTCCAAAATAATTAAGCCAAAGGATCCGTTATTTTGTAGTACTCTTGAGAAAATAGCAAATGACCAACACTATATACCATATTTCAAGGTTAGTTTCTTTTATTTATGTTATTGACTCCTAAATATTTTCTTATCACAATCAATCCAAATCAATAGCAAATGCAAATAGAACTGCATTGGTGCAATTGTTGGTACACACGTGGATGCCCGACTCCCGAGTGATGAGAAAGTGGCATACATCGGCCGACGTGGTTCTCCAACCCAAAATGTTATGATCATTTGTGACTTTAACATGTGTTTTACCTTCTTGTTAGTCAGATGGGAAGACAGTGCTCATGACAGTCGTCTTTTTGCATATGCAACAAAGAATAACAGACAACGCTTCCCTCACTCACCTCCAGATTGGCTTACTTTGTTGAAAATATTAGTTTTTATTTGTACGGATCAGTAAAAACAATCACCTCTTTCGTGACAGACAAATATTATTTGGTGGATGCCGGTTATCCCTTACAGGGAGGTTATTTAAAGCCATTTTCATACAACAAATACCAAATTCCTGATTTTGAGAGAGCAAGCGGCATTGCCTAGGGTAAAAGGGAAATTTTTAATAAACATCACTCATCCCTCCGAGGCATTATTAAAAGAACATTTGGTGTCTGTAAAAGAAATGGGTCATCTTTTGCGATATGCCTACACACTCATTTACTAAACAAGTTCATATTGTGGTGGCCACGATGTCACTCCACAATTTCATTAGACGACATCCATCTAGATCAGATACATACTTCAATATGGCTGACACCAACGAGATGTTATCCCAACTGAAGTATTTGAATTCCAGATTGGACAACCTATTTCAGAAGAAGTTATATGAACCCATGAATTTGAGATCCAGGAAGGTGAAGGTGCAGCAGAGATGGTTGCTTTGAGGGAGCGTATCACATAAGCTTTATGCGACTCCTAATTGAACTCAACTTTTTAATTTTGCTTTTCCATAATATCTTTTCATTTTCTTTGTTTAACTCAACAAATGCTTTGTTATCGAATAGGGTGGCAGTTGTTACCCCATTATATCTTTTTGTTAGCTAGTAATGTTGGTGATTCATACTCTAGTCCAAGTTATCAGCAATATTTTTCATTCCTTTATGCAGTTCCAGTAATTTGAGTTTGTTGTTCAAGTGTTTAATCGATTTTGAGATTGGAGAGCACAATGGATGAAATTGTAGTGCACTGCATGAAATTGGTTTCTGCAGTTTTGGCTTAGCTATTTTTAATGTTAAAAATGGTGTTGAAAGCATAGATTCTGACTTATGTCTTTGATGCATTATATATGACTCATTTTGTGTTAAAAATGAATGTTGATATTGCCAGATATGTGGCTCATTTGGTGTAAAAATGGTGTTCATTAGTTGCCAATGAAAGCTGGTATTGGTCAGTACCTGTTCCTGTCCCTGTTCTACAGAGGAACATTGGCCTGAATTACCAGCTACAGTTATTGTTATTTTGGCAGATATGTGTTTCCTTCAAATTACTTGTATAATTATGGTTGTGTTTTACCATGTTTCCTTCGAACATTGGTTCAAAGGTGATCTAATTTGGTTCAAAGTATTAAAATTGCAAAGTTAGGAATGCAATGAGTCATGCAACTATGTGCCAAGAGAAGGCGAGCAAAAATTATGTTTTCAGTACAGGAAGAGAATCATCATTAATGGTTCATTTCTCTTATGGGACATGATATAATAAAAATTTATATGCAAGACATAAATGAATATTTCCATAGATACCACACAATTCTGATGCATTCTTATGTTTGCGCCTATATTTAATGTAAGACTATTTTTCAGCTCACCTCCAATTTATACACCACTAGCACCCATGAATTAAGTCAATCATTATGTGCCCCAACAAGCTTCGAACGACGCAACTGAAGACGATGATCCTAAAGAAGAATTAAAGACCACCAATTGCAAGAACGACAACTGCCATCGTCTTCTCGATATATACTAAGTTCATGGGTCCTTCCACGTCGACAAAGAAAATAATTGTCTCATGAAAACATTACATTATGATAATTTTTAATTGTAAACTAATTTTTTTTATAATTTAATTTATTGTTAGTTTATTCATTTTGTTCATGTATATTTCTTAACTAATTTGAAGTTGTCTAAAACTTAACTAATATAATATAGATTTATAAATTAATAATATATAATAATAATATCATATATAATATTTTTAATAATAATATATAATATCATATATTATAATATTTTTTTTTCTATTATTTTATATGAAATGCCCCTCATGGAGGCGTTTATGCTCATAATTTAATTTTCTTAACCTCCTCTCAAAATTAATGCATAATATTTAATATAATTACTGAGATTATGTCAACCTGATTAATTATTACTAATTTTTTTACATATTTTTTTATTGTATTAAAAAAAATAAAGAATTTAAATAAAAACAACATATATTTTTATATATTTATATACATACCACACAATTTTAGAATTTCGCATTTAGATTCATAACACTCGAATTTTTAACATCACATAAGAATATCACTAAAGCTTTATTTCTAAAAGAGAAATACACCCAAGTTTATCACACAAAAACTATTATGAATATAAATTTAAAGGAACTGTTCGAATTGGGTGGCAAGTTGGTAGACAACTGCGTTGTCAGTCGTAAGAGCCCTCTGACTCGAGTTCGATCCTTACGGAGACAGATAACACATATGTGGAGCGGGATTCACAAATACTATGTTTTTAAAAAAATATAAACAGTTCGAAATATTAATATTTACAAATCAATGTTCTTGGTAATATTTTTGAACATCAAAATCTTTTTATTTACACGTGCCACTATAAAATTATTGGGAATTTGTATATATATATATATAGGGCTGTAAAAATGGCTCGTTGTTCGCGAACAACTCGTGTTCGGCTCGTTAAGAAGCTCGTGTTATGCTCGTTCGCTAAGTTAACGAGCCATAAATATTTGTTTGTTCGTGTTCAGCTCGTTTTGGCTCGAAATACTACTAATCAATTATATATATCTTTGATGAGTAGTATTTTTCAAAAATTTAATTGACTACAAGGCTACAAAGATTTATAATCAATTAAAAGTATTAATGAAGAAAATATAATAAAAAATATTAAATTAGATTCAGATGATGTTTTAAATCTTGCTTCAATCTTTAACATCTTATCACTATGTGATTAGGGTTATTAAAACGACTTTTTGTTCATGAACGGCTCGTGTTGGGCTCGTTTAGCAAACGAGCGGAACACGAACATATTTTTTGAGCGTGAAATATAAACGAGGCTCAGCTCGTGTTCGGCTCGTTTACACCTCTATATATATATTAGTTGGATTTTTATCATGAGTTTTAATATTTAAGTAAGAATTTGAAAGGAAGTTGTTTCGGATGGTTGGATGTACAACTGCTCGGTCTTCACAAAAAAATAAAAAAGACCGCGGGTCTCCCTCGCAGCTTTCGTGCGCAGTCTTCCATGGCGGAGTATAGCCGAGTACACGAGGGTCTCGTGGTGAAGGGTTTTCTCTTCAGTGGGTTCTTAGCTGGATCCACCTCACTAAGTTCTAGAGCTAGGGTTTGGTTTACAGCCGTTCTTTCGTCATTACCCACGCAAGATTGCTCGTTAGGTGTTAATGGGAGCTGATTCCTCCGTCCGCGTTGGGCCCGACTGGCCATTGGGTGAAAAAAAGAGAAGAGAATTGGTCTCGGATTCGAATTTGTGAGCATCGGAATGAATTCGATTCTTCTCTCTTTAAATTCAACTCTTCTGCTATTTGGAAGCTTATCCTACGACATTGGAAGAGATCAGGTCTTCGTCTTTTTACGTGTATTATTTTTTGATTGATTTTATCGGAACGAATCTCCTGATGGAATGTTTACTCGAATGAATAACTGTATTAATGTTCTCGAATTTAGGGTTTGGTTCTGAGCTTTGTTGTGGGAGATTGGGGAAGAGGTTTTCTGTTTGCCACTGTTGGAAACTAGCAGGTACGTCTGTTTGGTTTTTCTATAAGTTCCCAGGAACAGCTGGTGATCACGTGCAATATTCATTTTCATGTAGACCCTTATCCATTTGATCACTTCTGAGTTCTGAATCATGCTGATTTGTGGTTATGTGAATTTTGTTCTAGGGCTGGAAAATAGATGCGGAATTGGTGATACGTGTTAGTTGGAACTTGATGCTTTCTATTTAGTTTGGTTGTTTGCTTTTGTGATTGAGTTATTCTTCCTTGGCAGCTTTTGTTTATTCTCCATCCTGAACGTGTGTTTTTGGCTGCTGGATGCAATAAAGATTAGATTTTCATGTGACGACAGGTCTGGAAATACAAAATGATTTTGACAGTCTGAAAATTGGTGCAAGAAACTTTAGTTAATTGCATTGCTGCATTTACTTTTATTATACTACTATACTTGTGTGGGTCAAGTTGTCATTGTGAGCCTTAATCTTATTTAGCAGGTTACGAAGCTGAAAATTGACAAATTGTTTGCCAAGGTTGAAGTCTTCCAAAGATGCAAGTCTCATCTAAAAGACACATCTCTTCAAGTTGCACATAGAAAGTCATTTCTAGAAATCAACATATTAAAGTCATCAACTCATCTGAGAAACATTCTTTAAGATCTCGACTACTTGTTCAAGAGTACTGAATATCCAATTAAGGGTATTTGCTTCATGTTTTAAAATTGCTTAATACGAGGCTTGTATTGAGGACTGCCTTGATATTATTTTTTGAAAAACTCGCAATGAGGCTTACACCTGAGATAATCCTCCCATGCCTCAGATCTAAGAATGCGTGTACAAATATATCTAAATTTTTGCTTGAAATAAATATAAGTAAAATAATCCTATTAAGTAGTTGTTATTTACGCATATAATACACAATTAGAGATGTAATTAAAGTTGTTACTGTCAACATAGTTATTATTTTAAAATCTAATGAATATTTTTATGAATTAATACTGATTAAATAAGAGGAAGATGCTTGAGTTTTAAATTTAGAAAGAATGAGACAACATGGATATAATTGAAGATGCATTAAATTTTTATGCTGATGGATTTAATGAAACCTCATTAGTGATAAAAGTGGTGTAATATTTTAATTTAGAAATTCTAACCTTAATTAATTTTTATGCTCCTTTATGAATTGATAATATAGGTGAGAGAGAGTCCAAGTCTATCAAACTTATTTAAAATTTTTATGTTATTATGAATTCAATGTTTTTATATATATATTATTTTATTATTTGCTATTTGGATGTTAATATATTACTTTTTATTTTGAATAAATTTTTATCATATTAGGATGTTAATTTATTATATATTAACCTATTAATATGATTGGGTGTTAATACATTATTTTTACTATATACATTGAACATAGTATTATACTTATTGCTTTGTGCAATTTACTGAGCTTGAGGCTTAATCCTTATAAGACTTGAGGCTTACACCTCATCACATGAACAAAAAAATGCCTCAATATTTATCAATAAGAAAAGCTCAACAAGAGAATTCACCTCATAGAATTCATTATAGAGAACTCACCTTTAATATAAAATTTGATGACAATCATTAATCACTTGGACAACGACTATCCAAGCCTAATTTTTATATTTAAAACTTGCTTCATTAAATCTATTTAATTGGGAACGTTCATGCATGTATTATTTTAGCCATTTCTATAGTGTGAAACTTTAAATCGAACTTGTAAATAAGTGATTAGAGGATAATTTTAACACATGAACTAGTTCCATATTTTTCGACACTTAAATTTAAGGATCCACGACTTGTTCTCTAGATTTATTGTTCTCTTTTTTTTATTTTTTTTATTTATTTTTTTTACAATATACCATGATTGATAGCAAAGTGCTGGTGTTACATGTATTTGGGCCTAACTCCCAAAAAATTTTGGTGGGTGTGGACACTGCCGAGGAGAAGAAATGAAGCTATGAACCACCTAGGTGAAATGAGAGATATTCTTAGGTAAAAAAATAAGGTTATGTAACCCAAAACTATATTGGTGCAAGGTCCTAGCGTCCCTCATGGACATATTCAGATCCAACATCCTAAAACTTGAATTATGGCGGCCTGCCTTGGAGTCTACAGGCCTTTGTTTGAGTAGGACTAAAAATGAATATGTGGAATATAATTTTAGTAGTAGTAGCTCTACTGACAAAAATGAGACTATGAGTAATCAAATTATTAAAAGGTGTGAACGCTTTAGATATCTCAGGTCTATTGTTCAAAGTGATGGTGATATTGATGCGGATGTTACGAGTAGAATTCAAGTTGGTTGGTTGAAGTGGAGGAATGCTTCGAGCTTATTGTGTGATAGAAAAGTACCGCTTAGACTGAAAGGAAAATTTTATAAGATAATAGTGAGACCTGCAATGCTCTATGGCGTTGAATATTGGCCTTTAAAGAAGAAGCATACAACTAAGTTAAGTGTTGCTGAGATGAGAATGATTAGGTGGATGAGTGGCTTTACACACTTAGAGACAAAATGCGAAATGAATATATCAGTGATAGGTTTGGTGTAGGTCCAGTGACAGACATAATTAGAGAAAGTCGTTTTAGATGATTTGGTCGCATTAAACGTTGACCATCTGATGATTCGATTAGAAGAGTAGAGGTTTTAGATTCAACTCATGTTAAGAAAGACAGAGGTAGATCTAGAAAGACTTGGGAATATTGTATAAAAAATGAGCTTAATTTATTAGAATTAAATGAAAATATGACACTAAATAGGACGCAATGGAGAAAAAGAATTTATGTAGCAGACCCCACTTAGTGGGATAAAGGTTTTGTTGTTGTCGTATCCTAAATGTGCCAAGAGTAGAGGATACTCTAAGGCAAGACATCAATCTATGGAGCATCTTGACAAAGAAGAGAGGAATCCACTGGTAGAACAATAATATTATATATTAGCTAGACAACTCAATCAAATGGAAGAACATTGGATAAGACTGATTTAGGATATTATTCATTGATTTTCAAAAGCTCATCCAAACATCTTCATGATCAAGGATCTACGAACTCCTTGATTCACATGTCAGTCTAGTTTTAGAACCATGAGCTTCCTCATATTCCTTCTTAAGTTAAATTCTTGATCAGGAATTTTAGAGAAAATTATTGGTCTTTTGGTCATAATTGTCACAGTACATCTATAGTTTAATCGCTTTTTTAGATGATTTCCTCATAAGATTTTACCACATAAGGTGCTTTATGCTTTGTATGATGAGCATTCTTGTACTCAATGAAGATACATAGATGAGCTTATGAAAATCAACGAATAATATCTTAAATAAATGTCAGTCTAGTTTTAGAACGATGAACTTCCTCATATTCCTTCTTAAGTTAAATTCTTGATCAGGGTTTTTAGAGAAAATTATAGGTCTTATGGTCATAATTGTCATGGTACATGTATAATTTATTCCTCTTATTACTTGATTTCCTCTTAAGATTTGCCACACATAAGGAACCTTATTCGTTGTATAACGAGCATTTTTGTGCTTTGGATAATGACCATAGTGGCAAAGAGGGGGAGGTTTTGCTATAACAATTAATTGTAGTGCTCTGGTTTTTTAGCAGTTGGTGTGCGTGACGGTTATTGCTTTATGGTGGATCTTGTTAAGTGGAGAAGCTTATTTTGCTTATGCTTAGTCTTGCTATTTTTAATTGGTTTTCTCTTTTTTATTGTGGAACATCAATTAAAGTGGACAAAGTATTAAATATCACAACGATATATTTGCCATTCAATTATATGGCCCTCATTTGAAGTAACTCATGGTTTTGGGGCTTTTTTGGCCATAAAAAATTGAAGTAAATTTGGTCATGACAACTATCATGATCTTTGCTAGAAAAGGATTATATAATTTGACTTGTATCGCTTGAACAAATCCTGTAATATAACTGCTTTGTGACTCCTTTTGCTCTTGCTTGATTCGGAAGAGATTTTTTAATTTCTTTTACTGATACTTAGTGCTTGAGAATTGTGCGAGAACTGTATTATGAACTATTGAGAGGTAGTTTGGTGAACCGCTTATGGCAGAATCTTTGGGTTTTGCCAAGAACATCTGACTTTGTGAAGTCATCTGACGCTGTAGATTGTCATCTCACCTTTGAATCTTGTTTGTTGCTTGATGACACCAATGATTCCTTTGTAATTATTTAATTGGTCTGTTTGGGTCAAATTTGCTTTTTATTTTTGTTTTTTCTTTTGTTTTTTTTCCTTGGTTTTTGAAAATACATGTTTGTTTCGGTTTTTTGTTTTTTTTTATTTGTTGTCTCTAAAAATAAATTAACTTGTATTTGAAAACATTCAAGACAAGTTTTAGTTGTTTAGAGTTATTTAAAAACAAACATATCTTAACCAAATATGTCAAATATGTTTTGTTTCAAATCAAAACATAAAGAAAACAAAATATATAAAAAAAAAAGATAATAAAAACGCAAAAGTGACCCCAAATGGCCCTTGATAATGCTTAAATTTGAGAGGAATTGATTTCCCCAGAATCTCTTCAGTGAAAACTAAGGTGAATGCTGACACCTCAACGATAAATTTAAGCTTTATTGCTCAGATTACTGTCAGATTAATGAAATTTCCCTCTTGGGGGCTGTCTGTTTATTGCCATAGTGGATTGGTGCGGCTAGCAACCCCATCAAAACCATTGGGATAAAAGGAGGAGCTGCCATTTCTATTTGTGGCTGTGAAGGACTTGAAAGAGGAGCATGATAGATTATGGTCTAAAGTAGATGTTTGATTCTGGTGCCCAGCTTAGTCACTCGTGCTTGCATGCATATATGTAAGAGCAGCAATAGCAGGAGCTTTTTTTTAAGGTCACTGATAATCGGATGGGATTTTCAGGCATTTACTTACATACCGCCCGATTCCTATGTATTTATATGTATAACACATAAACTTTGATTTTTACATTTATACCACATAAATTTTTCATATCACATAAAAAATACCTCTTTTTTAACTTTTAAAAAGTGATTGCACCTTGAAGTATAGGTGTTAGATATGTAAATACATTGGGATTGAGGGGTGTGTGTGTAAATTTTCCTTTTTTTTCTTACCGTGAAACTAGGAGTTTTCAATGTCATCCTTTATAATTCTTTTTTTTTGACTCACTTATTAGCCAGAGCTCCAAATGTGAACATTGGAAATCAATTGTTTGAAGATTATGAATGTTATAGCAACGTGAGAGGGATTCTTTGGGCATGGGTAGCTGATCCGATAATGAATCATAGAAAGTAAAACACAAAAGGAGGACAAAATTGTTGTTGGTTGTCTTGTTGACCTAAGCTTATTTTGACAAAGGGGAAAATGATTTTATTGTTTTCTAAAGCAAATCATGCATATATTAAAGAGTTTGGAAAAAAAAATTGTCTGAAGTTCAGGAAAGAAGACACCCTTCTAATCCCTCTTTTTTTTTGTTTTTATAGAAACTTAACAAGTTATTATAAAATAGTAAAATGATTGCCAACTTAGCTTCTTGCTCTGATATTTTGCTCGATAATAAATGTACAGAGTTTAAATACTCTTTCTTAAACTTTATGAGCTTGGAAAAGCTTTGTTTTCAATCTGATACTTTAGGTGTTTAAGGAGAGGAGCGTCGGGATTACTATACATGAAAGATATGGTTGAAGAAGGAGCTCCATACTAAGACGCTTGAATCTTCTGGCAGTTGAAATTATGTCATTTCTTATTGAATGTTAACAGGATAAATTGCGTCTGATTTAATATTTTTGATAAATTAAAATGGTTAGCTTTTTGTTCATAACAATAGTCTAGGAAGGTCTTAAACTGCTGTAGACGGTTTACAATATTGTAATCTTTTTGGGCTCTTCTCTGTTTTTCTTTGAGAGCCTATATTTTATAACTAGCAGTATTATTTCTTTCTTTCTATTCAGTGCTTCAGTTTTAGCTCCAGCTTAAAGAATTATCTTTAAAATTAGTTTGAATACCTAATTCTCATATTTGTAAGATGCTTTCTTATCTCATTGGTATTTTTGGGGCATTTACGTACATAGCACACAATTCTTATGTATTTACATATCTCACACCTAAACTTTCATATTTACACACATATCACTCAATTATTTAATATCGCATAAAAAATACAAGTGTTGCCACTTTTTAGAAGTGAAATCCACCTTTTCATGCAGAGGTTTAAAGCACCAAAGTGCAATGTGTGTAAATATGAAAGTTCAGGTGTGAGATATGAAATACATAAGAATTGTGTGCTACTATGTAAATTTTTCTATTTTTTTCATGCCTCAAAAGCACCCCACCCTCATCTTTTTTCGAATTAATATTATCTGTTTCCTGATTGAGTCATTTTCATTAAAGAAGGGACTGGGCAAGAGCAGCAGAAGTTAAGCATCAAAAGCTTCTGGTAAGGAGCACGATGTCCTATTGTGTAAGCATTGGCACACAAAGATTAATGAACTTGTTTTGCTCACCTTTTATTTCTCATCCATTGTTGTAAGGTCTGCTTCCTAAACAAAGATGAACGCACTAGCTGCAACAAGTAGAAATTTCAAGCAAGCGGCTAAACTTCTGGGTTTGGACTCTAAGCTGGAAAAAAGTTTGTTGATTCCTTTCCGAGAAATCAAGGTGAGGCAGATAGCAACGCTGAATCTTCCTTGCATACCCAAACTTACCACTCGCCTCCTAAGCTGGTGGTTTGCTACTTACAAATTATTTATATAGTTTGGTCCTTTTTGATTTGTGCATATCATATAAAAAATAATCTTAATTTATTAGAATTAAATGAGAATATGACACTCAATAGGACGCAATGGAGAAAAAATGTTCATATAGCCGACCCCACTTAGTGGGATAAAGGCTTGTTGTTGTTGTTATTGTGGTAATTTTTGATTTGTTGAACCTTTCTTGTAAACCCTTACAATAGTGATATGTTTCTCTTTCTGCTCTTATTTTCTCATTACATGATGCATTCTTTTATAACTCTATCAAATTAGGGGCTATGGAATGTCTTTTGTTCATAAATTTTTTTTCGGGACATTTACATGCATAGCACACAATTCTTATGCATTTACATTTCTCACACCTAAACTTTTATATTTACACACATAGGACTCAAATCTATAATATCACATAAAAATATCACTATCGTCACTTTTAAATATACCTTTTCATGCTTAGGTTTAAAGTACCGAAGTGTTGTGTGTGTAAATATAAATGTTTAGTGTGAGCCATGTACAAACATAAGAATTGTGTGCTAGCTAGGTAAATTTCACTTTTTTTTTTCTGAGCCATTTGCTGTCATTTCAAGAACTATAATAGTCTGATTCTATCCATGTCATCCTGGTCAGTCCCTTTCTCACTCTTTGTATTATCACCGTAAGTTCTTTATTTTCTCAAAGATATCCTATCAATAACTTCCAGCCGCCAACCAGATTTCGTTATATTTCTTGGCAACTCAGAATAGTTATATACAGTGATAGTTTTAGTTGTTTAGCCCAGGCGCATTTCATCAATCCATTGTTTACTTTTCTCGATTGAAAATTGTCATATTTTCCTATACAATTTGTTTATGTTTTCCTTCTTAAGCAGTGCTGATAAACAATTTACAGGTGGAGTGTACAATCCCCAAAGATGATGGTACGTTGGCTTCTTTTGTGGGATTCAGGGTGCAGCATGACAATGCCAGAGGTCCTATGAAGGGTGGAATCAGATATCATCCGGAGGTGTGCTTATTATTCTTTCAGCTTTTTCTATCGGTTGAAATATGCTCTTTAATCAGAACAGTAACGATTGCTGTTTAATTCATTGATTGTTGTCTTCGGTTCTCATCTGAATATAACACCTTAAGACGGCTTATAATTGCGCCCTTCTCCTGCTCGTCAGACTTTATGATAGAATTATAACTGGTTGTTGGAATTAAAGTTGTCTGTTATATTGGGCTTTATAAGCTTGTCTGTCAACTTTTTTATTTGATTATGAAAATATGGATATGAAAATAATTTTTGAAATTTAATTTAAGTATAAAAGATATATATTTTGAGTTTTAAAAGTAATATGTTTTAATTTTTGAAAAATGAGACCAAGTGCATCTCATTCGTCCAATAGTTTGCATAATCGTGCCTAATACCGCGAATACTACACTCTCCCGAAAGATAAGTGTAGACCTCGGCGATGGACCCAATCCTGCAAACTAAGAGATTTGTGACATCCATTTAGCCTGCGAACCCTTTATATATGACCGACAAATTCCCCTATCTAATACAAAGATTAAATATGATTTATTTTACATGTGTTCCAAGTTCCCTATAGAGACAAACCCCTATAATTAATTACATCCCAAATGACAGAAGTCATTTGAGAAAACTCTCGATAATGATCAATGGTTCTAGTCTTCAAGAATTCAAGGTTTAGGTTTTCAAGGTAGGATGAGGAAAATCAAGTGGGAATGACTCAATGTGGAACACTTATTTTCAGGAGTCCAAAGGAAGAAAAAGGTAGGGGATGTCATAGATCCTGAGGAGAAACCTTAGTGACATCCCGGACTATCCTACGGTGTGGCTATATTTTTTTGGAGACAATGTTAATTAATTGTTTGATCCTGCCAGCTTTATTATTTGGGACTTACACTTGCATAATACCTGATTATGCAAATAGCCCGCAGAGATATGAGGGTTTACATCGTACCGTACGACAACCTTGGAACCTAAGTCGAGTTAGGGCTCATGTCGCACAACATGGTTGTACAAGAGCCTAAAAAGCGAGTGTGAGGATTTACGTCGCGCTAGACGAGCTACCTCGAAGTCCTATGGATTGTTATTATACTAGGAATGAATAATGCTGAAGAAGATCCTCTTATTGTTCGCTCCAAGCTCCTCGTCGTGCTGCCCACAAAGTTGGCTCCAAGCTCCTGTCGTCGTGGCAGCTCCAGGGTTTAAGTGTTTGAAAATTGTAGTTTATGTTTCACAGTTTTGGTGTCAAAGTTTGGCTTTGTTTTGTTTTGATTTTGGTTTCAGTTCTGGTTTTGCATGCAGAGTAGTAAAATTGCAGTTAAATAAAAAGGTACTTGAAAGGTAAAACGCAGTAAAGTAAAATACTGTAGATAAACTGTAAAAGCGTACCTGGGCATTTGCTACTGTTGTATTATTAGTGTTGCGACGTAGTGTGATTGACAGTAGATTTAAATAAACTTGCATGAAAATAAATAAGGCAAGAAAACCTAGCACGAAAGTCATAAAAAAAATGAGTAGTAGAAATCACAAGTAAAAGAAGTCTGTAACCACATATGAAAGATCAGGACTGGGTATAAGATATTGGTAAAAGTGGGGGCTCAGAGCTGGGCTGTGTGCTTTCCGATCTTGAGTAAGAGTTGCCAACTCGACAATCTACAGGAGGTAGTTCTTAACCCCAATCCAAATGACTAACCATGCACTTTTATAAATTTTTATAGAAAAATTATTTGATTTCCATGCGAAAGTTGTTGTTTAAGTCTTTTTTTATGCAAAATTCTTTTTAACATGCAAAAGAGATTTTTATTTTATTTTCATAAATATTTTTGTAAAGCCGTGTAGTCCACAAGTTAGTCACTCTAATCGTGCTAGAACTACTGACAATCTAAGAGCGTCGGGGCAACAATCCCACCAAGAATCGGCGAATAGTATCATGAATCATTTCCTCTCCCTTATTGAAGATCCTTGAGGTAGGAGATACAATTCTAATAATCTCACTTCGTATCCCTCGTTTAAGCACACATAAACAATGTCATCATCGCCCTCGCCACCTAAACCCTAGACCTATCATAGTCCGATGATCCATATGTGACGTTTAACAAATTTCCCCAATTGCTAGGAGGATTTGAGTATACTATCCAAGCCCAAATCCCGATGCATTGGGTTTTATTGTAGGTTAAGTCAATAAGAGAATTTTACCGCTGATTTAATTAAGGAAGCATGGGTCACGTCTCGGTGCATCATGGTATATAGTTTCTTGATCAGTTTGTGAATTAGGGTCAAGTGTCTAGTTTCACAGTGCATTCGAGGATTACGTGAATAGACTCTTACCTAAGGTATGCTCCTAAAACCTTAGGAGGTTACACTGCAGAGAATAGGTATATGGGCTCTCACCTAAGATGTGCTCCTAAAGACTAGGAAACATACACTGAGGATTAGGTGGATGAACTCTCACCTAGGGTGTGCACTTAAGCTCTAGAAAGCCTACACTGAGGATTAGATGGATGGACTCTCAGCTAGGGTGTACACCTAATGTCTAAGAGGTCTACACTAAGGACTAGGTGGATGGGTTCTCACCTAAGGTGTGCACGTAAGCTCTAGAAAGCCTACACTGAGGATTAGGTGGATG
>NEWO01000104.1:1295973-1308329 GCA_003013225.1 Phalaenopsis aphrodite | reverse complement strand
CTACACTGAGGATTAGGCGGATGGATTCTCACCTAAGGTGTGTGCTCCTAAAACTCTAGGAAACCTACTCTTTAACTTATGCTTAAAATGATTTAAGGTTTTCTATATCTTCCAATTAATTAAATCATCAATCCCCATCTTTATGACTTAACTATTTAAAAATAAACAAAGCAAAATAAGAAAGAGGTCGACCCACCTCTAAAACTAGCAAAACTGAAAGGGGGAAAACAACAAATGAATCGACCTAAAAAAAAAACGTTTGAATGATAATTAAGTAAAACCCAAAACAGTAAATTGAATTATCAAAATCAACCCCGAAATAGTGAATAAAGCTCTCCAACTTCAGCCCCAAAACAGTAAATAGAACTATCAAAATCAGTCCCGAGATAGTGAATAAAACTCTCCAACTCCTTCCCCAAAACAGTGACAAAACCTTCCTAAAAGTGTACATTTAAAACTCCAAAAATTATAGCAAAATCAGCCCAAAACAGACTCCAAAACATCATTTAATTGTCCTCCAAACAACATCGAAACAACAAGTAAAGTCCTCCAAAAATCAACATTTAAATGGGACACAAAATCTGCATTTAAAGACACCAAAACAGTACGTAAACTGCTTCAAAACAGCATTTGTAAGTCTCTAAAATCTTCATAAATAAGATTGTTCAAATTTTTCATATTTTCGCGATGACAAACTTTAAAACTTTCAAATTGTTCCAGACGAGAGCATCAGAACTTTATATTTCCATCAATATTTGTATAGGAATTTCAATAGAAATGACAAAAAAAATCCATATGTTTTTCCAAATGAAATCATTTCATGGATGAAATCTGCATAAAGGCTTGCATATGAATTCCAAATATAGGTAAGATAATATATGTATGCAACAAAGATTGGAATTCAGGTATTAGATATGCACACATAAGTTGTGACTGGTATGTTTATAAATACTTTCCAAATCAAGAACTACGATATAAACATCTGGTTCGCTGAATACTTCAAAATATATTCATAGTTCCAGATGAAAGTGATAAACAAACAGTGAGCATTTGTGAATTCTCCGCAAATAAATTCGCTGCCCATTCATAAATATTTTGTTTCACAACAGAACTTAGTACCATCCGAATTCTACTTTTTCAATCATTCGGTAAAGGTGGATAAATGTAAAGTTAATCTCACCCTCTAAGTTAACGAATTGTAATTCAGGATTTAACCTTCACATATAATAATATGGTGGTCAACCAATATATATATATATATATATATATATATATATATATATATATATATATATATATATATATATATATATATATATATATATATATATATATATATATATATATACTGTTAGTATAAAGTAGATGTTAAAGCACGAAGTCATGTTCAAACGCCTTTACTTGCGAAAGAGATTGAATGCATCAGCTTAATTATTTCATTTGAGCATAGCAAACACATAACTGATAGAGAATCACAATATATTCTTAACTTGATGATAACTGAAAATAACAGGCAGTTTGAAACATTTTTTTATTATTATTATTTTTTTGTTTTGTCTTGCACGTACGCGAAGGGGGAAAGAAAAAGATGGCACCGAGTTACCTGGCCGAAGTTCGCCGTAGGATGGGTCGAGAGCGGGGAGGAAGGGCAGCGTCTAAGGTTAGGACTTCAGTGCAGCGAGGTGAACTCAAGCGGAAGAAGCCAAACAGAGGTCCCCGATCGAACCTGAGAGGAGAGGGCGAGCTTAGATGTCTCGATCGCGATCGGGAGAGGGGTCTTTCGGTCGAGCAGAGGAGCAGGGAGCAAGCTTCAGCCTATTCGACGGGGAGGAGAGGTTCGGTCACGAGCGGGAGAGGAGTTTTAGTCGCGAGCGAACTTCTCTTGCTTGAGGAAGCCGAACGAGGTAGCAGGAAGTAAGATCCGGCGGTCTCCTGCAGAGAGGAGAGGCAAGCGAGAAGATCCGAAAGGGTGAGCTGGGGATCAGGCGAGTGGGATCTCTCGAGAGCGTAGGGTAAGTTCGAACGGAGTGGCTGTTTGGCGTGGGGGAGAGAAGAAGCCGACAGGGTTTTCTGTCGAAGAGCAGCGGCGAGTAAGTGCGAACTCAAAATTTATGCCGAAAGGAATATCCAGCGGGATTTGTATCCCGCGCCTCTCTAATGCCGTTACAGGTGCATGGAGCGGGCTATTGAATGCCTTCCATACAGGGGCAATTATATTAGGTAAATATTAACTCCTAATCAAATCTAATTAAGATGAAATTAGGCGGTAAAATTTGAATTTTAAAAGTTTGAAATTTGAAATAATTGTGGCTTGTGTTCAGCCTGTGTCGAGCTCGAATTGAGCGCGGGCTGAACCCAAACCCGTGCCCCACTAATTAAAAGAAATGTGCATCAATTTCCGTGCAGTTCGCGCGAGTGTGAAACCACAACAATATAGGTGTCTTTTCTAGCTAAAATCGACGTTCCGGACGCGTCGGCGCGGTCCGTTTCGTCGGGGTCGTCCGGATGAGTTTGCCGGCGGGCGAGTCAATTTAAGCCAAAATTATGTGTGGTGCAACTAGTGCATTGCTGAGTCACTGAGGGTTCACTTAAGGTCGTATGATCCTGTAAGAACTTATTTTCGGGCCCTCTACATGCTGGTCCGTAGCCCTTGCAACTAGAAGTTGAGTGCTTGGAACCACTCATGCGAGTTCTTCACAAAAATGAGTAAAAATGCGGTTTGAAGTTCGACGGAGGTGGGCTCCATTACTAGTCCGCTAAGATGGTCAACAAGGAACTCTTAAAACTAGATTATGGGTTCTGGGAGTAGGAGACTAAGACCTCACTAAAATGAGGTCAACAAAGCTTTCCATTTCTTATTGTAATTTCACCATGCAATGTCATTAATGAGGCATATTAGTGTCACATTTTATCCTTTTCTCACAATTCGACATTTTTGTAGCAGTTCATTTAAGTCGTGGTTAATTTACCTTGTTTATTTTCTACTTTTTAATTTTAGCTGCAACAGGTCACAACAGAGATCGCTGTAATGAACTTTCTTTCTTATTCCTAAACTAGAAAACATGTGGAAAAGTTATCTATTCAATTTATGAGAGGATATGAATTCCATTATGGGCTTCGAAAATTTGAACTCCATTTGATTACTGAGATCAAGTTTATGTTCGAGGATACAGAGGTGCAGTGTCTGTTAAATGATACAAATGTGAGGTACCTTAGATATTTCAGAGATGAAGAGCCTTTACCCCAAAGAATTTACTCGAAAAATCTGAGAAACAAGGATTTTGAGGTAACGGTAGATTTGCCTCGTTTTGAGTGTTACTTGGATCTAGATGATTTCATCAAGTGGCTGTAGACTGTGGAACTTTTCTTTGAATACTAGGATGTCCCATCAAACGAAATGATGAAACTAGCTGCCAACTAATTAAGGAAGAGTGCATTGTTTTTGAGGCAAAATTTGAAACATCTACACCAACATGAGAGTAAATATAAGATCACTATTTGGTCCCAGATAAAGTGGGAGATGCAATGCTAGTACCCATCAATTCATTTTAGACAGGATGTGCATGCCGCCTAGCAGTTAAAGAAAGAACTAGTGATCCAAGAGAAGATGAAGACTTCAGAGAAGATTCTCAACTTTCAAATAACGCAGAAGAGACGCCATCAATTCCAATTGAACTCAAGAGAGAGATTTCTGCTGAGTTAACAATAGTTATTCTGAAGGTAGTGGCTACGAGGTAATGGGCGTTTAAGTCGAGTATGAGGTTGTGGTGCCTTGAATTACTTTTTGACGGACCTTGAGAAGAACATTAGGTAGACTGACATTGGATATCCAAATTGACCATGATTATGAGGAGCTGTTATCAGACATATGACAATCATAGGTAAAAGAATTTCAAAAGTTATAGATGTATATCTTATCTCTTGAGTTGATCCTACTAAGGGAGGTCCAACCTATCAGAGATGAGAAACTTTTAAGCTACTTATGGGAGACCATATGAACTTATTTGGGTATTAAATTCAAATCATCATTATATCTACCGGTAGATGGCCATATAGGAGGGATGAAACACAAAGTTGGAAATTGTCCTTGGAGCTTGGTGGGAGAGAAAATCTTACGGTGAGATTCAGGTCCTACGAGAAAAAAAGAAGAGTTCTCTTTTGAGTGGCTGCTAGTGAGAACGGCACAATCTGCTATAAACTTTGTCGTCAGGTTGAATGTCTCTTCTAAATTATTAGCTTAGGGTTGATGACAACTTAGGACGATGAAACTATGAGATTTTGCTTGGTTCATCTCCATTATTCCCACCATTTGTTCCAAGTTAATGACCAAATTTTTTTTTAAATTTAAAACTAAAATTACTGCTACTATATAATTAGTGCTTCTTTTTAACGACAACTTTAATTGAAAGTTCTTTTTTATCAATAGGAGGAATAATTAATTATAGAGGCTTGTGTTGCGAAAATTTTGGAACTAGATTTTAAAGCCCTTACAAAATAAGGGCAAAATCTTTGGTTGTATTTGAAATCTAATGTCTTTTGAAAAGTTGACTTGGACTAAACTGTATTAGAAGAGCTGGTCATGAATGTCTTGATTGGTATTTTTAAGGAAGAAGGTAAGAAAAGTTCCAAAATCAAACTATTGACCTTTAAAAACATTTATAGAGTCAGTCAAAGACACCCGGGAGCAATGGCACATGAGCCAAGTTGCATTGTGACGCTTTCAGGTAGTGTTTGTAAGTGGTAGTCAAAATTTCCGAATTGCCAGATGAAAACAACTAAAGGGAAATTCATATAACTAACTTAAAAAAAACTAAATCTAATTTTGGTACGTACCAAAATAATAATTAAACCTTTTTTATAAAATGTATTTACCTAGCCAAAGCAAGACCGAATGAGTTCAGATCAGATTTGAAAGTAAATCTAATATATCATAGTCAAATCGAAATCTAAATCAGCTCAAACTAGAGTTTTACTACATTTTTTATGTATATCACTAGCATATGATTTACAATTTTGCAAATCAGTTTTATAGTTTTTTTTTTCTTTTTTCTTGGTTTTGACTCTGGCGGTCAGCTGTGAGTGGAGTTAATGTATATATATCTAGTGGATAGAATATGAATATATATATATATATATATATATATATATATATATATATATATATATATATATATATATATATATATATATATAAGATTTTTGCAATAACCTAGAACACATGTTCTTCTCTAAATGACATTAATAGGTGCCATTTTAATGTTTAAGTTTAAACTTTCACTATAATTTAATATCAAGAAATATACTATATTGCAGGTTGATCCAGATGAGGTAAATGCCCTAGCTCAACTGATGACTTGGAAGACTGCTGTAGCAAATATCCCTTATGGAGGAGCAAAAGGTGGAATAGGATGTGCACCCGGAGAATTAAGTATTTCAGAGCTCGAACGATTAACCCGAGTTTTTACACAAAAGATACATGACTTAATTGGCATTCATACTGATGTACCAGCACCAGATATGGGAACAAACCCTCAGGTTTGCGTGATTAATATCAGTTTCTCTTCTTATGTTTAATTCTTTGCAATACTTACATTTGTGATCTTTGAAAACTGGACAGACAATGGCATGGATATTGGACGAGTACTCCAAATTTCATGGCTACTCTCCTGCAGTTGTAACTGGGAAACCTGTCGTAAGTAATTGCATCATTATATCATAATTGTCATGCTATTTCTAAGTACACATTAATTCTGTAATTTTGTGTCATCACTGTGATTATCCATGATTAAGATATAGGTTCTCCCTTTTATACCTGTGGTAGGGGTGTGTGTATGCGTTTATTTGTTTTTCTTAATAACCTTTCAAAAATGGCTCACATTTGAGTAGCTTTAAAAATGAACGATGGGGGTAATTATATACTTAGCACTCAAAACATTGCTATGTACAAAACTGGCACCCTCTTGAGTTGTTTTTCATAATCTATCCCAAACCTGGGAGCTGGTTTTGTAAGAAGCAGCATTTCAAGTGCAATATATGTAATTTGTGAAAGAAGGATTCCGTCATTTTTCAAATTTTTTGAGCGTTGTGTAAATATATGGATCTGTTTTATTTGTTACCCTTTATTCAATATTCTCAACTTTTTAATTACGTTCAATGCACAAATCATCGGGAAGAGAGCAAGCTTGCGACTGAAATCCTGCAAATTGAATTAGACGGGAAAATGTCATTTGTGCTAAAGGATGTATTTATTTTTACTGTTGTAATTAACATTATAGCTGTTAAAGTTATTGGGCTTTGTCGATTTGCTCTGTACTACTTCATTTATAGTTTGCTTTTGTCGTTTGTGTTGCAGTTTTATGACATCAGTACATCAATTTGTACTCACTATGTATTAGGTTGTTCCTATTCTTTCAAATTGCACTATTTTTACCACAACATGATTATTGAGAAAACTTTCAAAATAGTGCATTAATTCTTTGCAGGAGTCCATTTTTAGTTCCATTTTATAAAATTGTGAATTTTCTCCCAAAATTTTATTAATAGGGGCTAAAATGCTTCTCTCCGGGGGTTATTTGGACTACTTCAGCCAATATTGAAAAAATATGGGGACTAATTTGACACTTTATAACCTTTAGGAGTAAAATGACCCCTGACTATTTTGACATTTACTACATGACTATTGGCACTCCATGTTGTGTGTGGTGAATGGTTATCATATTTGTGTTTACATTGCCTCCTTGTACTGAAAGATCTGAGCCCAATATCAGGAGCTTGTATGCCAAGACTACTGCAAGCATAATAGCCGATATACCTGGTTGAAAATCATATTTTCAGATGGTTTTTCATATCATACTTGTCAACACTCTGCAAAAGGCCCTACAAAATGCTAGTTTTCCAATAATTTTCTTTTTAAAAAAGTTTAGTTTCTGACCTGCCAAAATCTCATTCAAAAAGATTGATTTTTAGATCTGACGTTAAATCCAAGAAGGAACTACAGTCTAGAATTTATATTTCTTTGTGGAAAAAGGTGTGAAAATTGTCTATTGACACCCTATAAAGGGTCATTTTAGTCCCAGAGTCTATAAAAGTGTTAATTTAGTCCCCATATTTTTTAAAAGCGGCTGAAATAATCCCATGTAAACATTCAAGGGGCTATTTTAACGCTTTAGTCTATATTATGGTTATCGAGCTTGCAACAGTAATGGAACACCCCAATATTGAGGCATTCGACTTGTTTAATTTGACTGATGTTGCCATTATAGTTGGTTGATAAGCTGCTATGTAAAAGTAGCTGCAGTAATTTTTTTGAGTAGATGGAGCTGTTTGTGATATGATCCGATGTCAAAATTGGAATGTTTCTTTACATAAATTAGGGGAAACACAATATTTCTTCAATAATTCCAACAACTCGAGAAAAACACAAAGCTAAACACCTACAATTCGAGAGGGAGGCGATCTCTCCCAATTCCTAAAATTCGAGGTGTAGAAAATCTCTCATAAACCCTATACCTAAGACTCACAACTCAATGTCCTGCATAAACCTAACTCTAGATATAACAAGTCTATTTATACACAACAATAATAATAATAAAATACTATATTTCCCTTAAGCATACAAAAGATAAATTTGCCTTCATGTTAGGTCTCAACGTAACAACTAAGTGAGTGTTCCTCGTTCTCAACAACTATCTCCATTTCTTCATTCTCTGCCTCCTCATCATGTATTATGACAACCTGTAATTTGCGATTCTTGCAACGATGTCCTGAGATAAACTTACACCAAAAACTTAGCCCTTGGCTCGCTTCACCTGAATCTCTGTTTCTGCAAGACGCTCGAGTGTTGCTCACGGTCGTGGTCCATTATTCGTGTCCTGTCCAGCCTCCCTCTGGACTTCACTGTTTGAGTTTTGATTATCGCCGTTGTTGTAGCAGTTCGGTACGACATTCCATCTGTGTTGCTTCTGTTGGCCTTCTTCTTTTGATTCTTGTCTTCTACCATCTAAGCTAGCTCCATCATCTCCCTCAGTCTTCGCAATCTTAATAGTCAGGGTGATGCCAATTCGTTGGGATTTATAGGTCCTTCATGAAAATTTCCTCGAATCCTACTTCAGAAATCCCCCTCAGCCGTCCCGACAATATCTCAAATCTTTCTTTCTATTCCATGACAATCTTCTTCCGAGTCAATACATAGAATTACTCGTGTAGGTTTCATTCTTGAATTATTTAGAAACGTTCCAACAAACAATCCATAAATTCCTCCCACAAATAGACCGAGTATCTAGCCTCCCTCCATTGAAATCAGGCTAGAGCTTTCTCTTCCAAACATAACCCTGCCATCTTGAGTTTCTTCTCCCCATCTATCCCATTCATCACGAAGTATCGCTTCGCTCGATACACCAACGCATGTGCGTCTTCTCCCTTAAAAATTGGCATATTCAACTTTCTTACTCTAACTTATTCACCCCAACTTCCTCTTCCTTCATTGTTTACCCCCATATATCGAGAATAAAACTCTCTCTTTCTTTCGTAGTTCTATACCCTGCCTGCTTCTCTCTTTTCTTCTTCTTGTTCCTCTATGCCTCTTTCATTATCTCTTCTCCATGTTTCGAACCAATCACCTTCATAAAAAAATTCTAATTCACCTCCAATCGGAGTTCTAGGAGAAGGTTCGTGATGGTGGATGCTTTTCTCGTGTTCCTGATGTTTGATCTCTTTTCCTTTAAGTTTTACAAATTGATCCGATGGCGGGGTCTTGATTGCATCTCAATGCGCCTCTTTATCATCTCTCGAATTTTTCCCATACTCTCAAATTTGTTCTCCATTTGGTTCTCCATGGAAGAAAACCTATCATCTATTGTGGCAAATATTTATTCTATCCCAGATCTGATTTGATTGATCTCTTACTCTAATTTCTTCTCTAACTCATCTACTTTCTTGACTGCCATTCCTCCCAGAAAAATTTTCGGTCACAAAAGGCAAAATTCTGGTGTGTTGTGATCCAATCATTAGCTTCTCTATACTGTGAGACGCCCCTTATGCTAGCTTCGATCGTGACTGTATATAGCTAGATTCGGCCACGCTCTATGTCAATCCCTTCGTTGTCTCCCGGAACACTGCAAACTCGCGTGGTTCTTCCCTGCTATCTCCAATTGCGACTCTATGAGTTTCAGTGGCAGAGGCTCATCTCTGTACCATGCCACTCTATTCTGTCGTTGTCTTCCCAAAATCTCGCGAACCATTACTTTCTAGCTCACGTGATTCGCGACTACAGATCCCATCGTTGTCTTCCTAGAATGTCGTGAACCTGTGTGTTTCTTCCTAGCTACCTCCAATCTCGAGTTTTAGTCACGACAACGTGATTCGGTCGAGTGACGGATACTTGTATCGGCAAGTGCAATTACCACAATTTTAACTATTTCAGATTTCAGCAGGATTGACGTGGCTCTGATACCAAATTTGATACGATCCGACGTCAAAATTGACATGCTTTTCCACTAAAATTTGGACAAATATAATATATATTCAATAATTCCAACAACTCAACAAGAATACAAAGATAAACACATAAAATTAGTGAGGTAGGCGATCTCTCACAATTCGTACAATTCGAGGTAGGAAATCTCTCGCTAAGTCCAAACCTAAGACTCTCAACTCAATCTCCTCCATAAACCTAACCCTAAATATAACAAACCTATTTATACCCAAGAATAAAAATAATAAAAAGTCTAAATTGCTCTTACGCATACAAAAGATAAAATTGCCCTTACGCATACAAAAGATAAAATTGCCCTTGAGGCTATGCACCAACGTAACAGTTTGTTCTCTGCTGTGGTGCTGATTTTATGTGAAATGGTTGATTTCTTGTTTCGTAAAGATGGCCATGGAGCTGCCTTATCATCCCAAAAGATTTTCTTATTAAAAGATCTTAGGGGTTCATGTGACCTGCCGGGACTTTTCTTGTCGGAAAATTTACACAAATACCACTTAATTCTTTTTTTTACATATCTGACACCTTTCTTCAATTTTTATATATATGCCACCTTATGCATAGGAAGATGCAATTCACTTCTTTAAAATTAAAATATTGGTATTCTTGATGTGCTACGTAAGATTTTGGTGTTATAAATGTAAAAAGTAAAATTTAGGTGCTAGATATGTAAATACATTGGATATGTATGGTATGTAATACTTTCGAGCAGCTGTTTTAAAATATCCATCCAAACGCCTGATTGCTGCTGAGAAGGCATTTCAGCAAGAGAAAAGCACAAGCAGGCTGTATTGTTTGATATTTTCATAGATTTACATACATATCACTCAATTCTTATTGATTCACATATCTAACACTTAAACTTCAATTTTACATATGTGCTGCCTTACCTATGTATAAAAAGAAATATTTCACATTTTAAAAATTAAAATGTTGGTATTTTTTTTGTCATGTGAATGTTTTGGATGGTATAAACGTAAAAAACAAAGTTTAGGTGCTAGATATGTAAATACATAAAAAACGAAAATCAATTTCTATAAAATTCAGGAGCTTATTAGGCTTTTAAACCAGTGAATTGTCCTGATCAATCAAAATAAGATTTTTGCTTACCAATGTTATGCCATTCATTGTTTTTCTTGCTTGATGCTCACCGAGTCATTGTTAAATTATCACAATGGTTTGATTGAATAATTTTGGCAGTAGATTGCATTCAGGTTATCCTAATGCCTGCTATACATTTAAATTATATCTCAAATAAGTATCAAATGGGCAATAGCAAAAGTTTCAAACTAAATATTGTATGCAACATTGTGATAAATTTTGAAGAAATCCTTTATTTAACACATTAATTATGTGTTTTTGTAAAAATATTGGAAAAAAAGAAAAAAAAAAAAACAATGATGAAAAGCATAAATCATTTGGCTACCTATATTAAAGATGGTATCCATGTAAAGAATTTTTATTCATAAATAACTTTTGTAGTGTGTTACAATAATCAATATTATAGCAGTATAGGTTGATTATACCATTTTTTGATCAAACTTGATGCCAAAATCAAAAGTTCTTAGCATTTATAGTAACTTATTCTACTGTGTTGAAAAACAGCAGGAAAAGCTGTAAGTTTCTCATTTCTGTTGGAGAAAAGCTTAAAAAAACTCTAGTAATGTTCCTGATATTCAGATTTATATAAGATTTACATGATTTTCCCTTTCTTTCTCGCTTTTTTGAAACGTTCATGTTGAGCGATTAGTATGTCAACGCATTACAAATTTCCTTGCGGGTTATTCCCAGGGCACTGCCTTCTTTCTTTATGTAAATTTTCTCATTCTCGGAAATTTTCTCTTGAAGGATCTTGGCGGATCTCTGGGTAGAGATGCGGCTACTGGAAGGGGAGTCCTATTTGCTACACAAGCTTTACTTGAAGAATATGGAAAGAATATCTCAGATCAGCATTTTGTTATACAGGTTTGTTTTATTCTTGCATTGGAGTTACCTTTTACTGATGGATCCACCAAAAACTCGTGATTTGCATATACTTGAAAAAAATAAATAGCTACATTTATTAGGGGAAAACTGTGAAAAGGGGGTGCTGGTTGTATCTCTTATGAGTTCATTTTTAATGGTAAACTGGTCTCACTGTTTTTTAGTTTTATTCACACATTTGGGAAAGTGAAATTGCAATGCAAAATTTGTTTTATCTGAAGCTGAGATTCAGTTTTCGCCTTCAAATGTGGAAAATTGGGTTTTTTAAATCCAGATACACATTATGAATTCAGTTAAAAACAATTTCCAATCACAACTTGTCAGATAATTTCATTGGCTTTCTGGAATTGTTTTCTGCTTTGGCTATTATTTTCTGTTAATAATTGCCTGTCATTAGCCAGTGGAAGATTGATATTCTTCGGCTTCCTTTGGTTTGAAGGAATTGAACAGAGGAAATGAAAGAAATGGTAATCTTGATGGAATTCAATTGAAAATAGTTTTCATTTACTTCTTAAGGAGGAAATTAAGTGAAAAAAAAATATATATTTCTTGTTTATTGACGAGTTCTTCAGTTTTTTGTTTCTTAAGAGGAGACACATAAGTGATAAGTATGATCCAAATTTTTTTTCTATTTTTCACCAGGCTTGGGCATGGAATTATCTATAAAAAATACATTTCCTTACTTTTTTAGGCAAACTCAGTAACCTATGAACGCGACACCTAAATGCATTTACATTTCTCCATTTCCTTTGAACCAAACACACACTTAAGTTTTTTCAGGCTATTAGGACTTGTTTGGGATCCTTTTTTTATTTTTTTCTTTTGTTTTTATAAACATATTTATTTAGTATTTTTTTACATAATTTTCTTTTTGGGGCATTTACAT
>NEWO01000104.1:1276296-1295262 GCA_003013225.1 Phalaenopsis aphrodite | reverse complement strand
TATTAACTGAAGACTGTGATGTCCTTATCCCTGCTGCACTGGGCGGCGTGATAAACAGGTTCGCTTAGCTTTCTTTCTTCTTCCATCATTTTTCAACATTAAAATATTAAGGGGCATTTGCATGCATTTCACACAATTCCTATGCATTTACATATCTGACACCTAAACCTTACTTTTTTACATTTTGTCGAATTATTTCACACGACACCAGAAGTTTCACTATTTTAACTTTTTAAAAACAGAAATAGACATTTGCCTGCAATGGTAAGGTGGCGTGTATATAAAAATTGAAGTTTGGGTGTTAAATATGTAAATACATAAGAATTGAGTGATTTGTATGTAAGTCTTCCAAATATTATTATTTTTTTTCGGAGTGTATAAAAATTTCAAATTAGTCCCTGAACTTTTAAATTGGGGCTAAAATAGTCATCACGGTGTATAAAAATGCCGAACACTGTCATTGTCGAGTCCCAAGTCCCGGATGTGAATAGTGGAGGGTTGTATTGGGTACTCGACAACCGACGTAAAATTTGTCTAAAAATCATGACGTGAATCTTTTTAATCATTGTGTAAATAGTAGAGCGTCACTTTAAAGCGATGTGTTGTATGACTTGAATACAGTGAAAAATGTGCAAGCATCACTATAGCGGCGCCCGGGTTAGTGTCAAATAAGCAAGGGTTCTACATTACAAACGGATGTGGGTAAAGAAGTTAGATCATGAAATTAATATTAGGATATAATCTTAGAGTATGGGTACTCTCATAGGTAAATTAATGAAATTAATTGATATTATGATTTAAATAAAGATAAATATTTTCTTTATTGAAGAGACTAAGTGGTTTGGAGAAAATGCTAAGGAAATTGATAGATTCGGTTTTAAAATTTGGTATTTAGGTAAGAGTCACACTATAATTAGTATAGTTGTAATTATATGTAAGAGTTTGAAAGATGATGTTGTAAAAATTAATATGATTGGAGATAGAATTGTAGCCCTTATGATTGTTTTTTATACTAAAATATGTAAATATTATAAGTTCTCATGCTCCTCAAATAGGTTCAGACATTGGTTCTAAAGAAAAAAAACTGGAATGATCTAGAAGACTTAATATAAATGATATCTCTTGAAGAAATAATTTTTTTTGGAGGAGATTTAAATGGATATGTTGATAGAGTAGTAGAAGATTTTAGAAATATTCAAGGTAGCTACGGTTTTTGAGTGATTAATGAAGAATGTAGAGTTATATTAGATCTTTTTTCAGCGTATGATTCTGTTGTTGCTAATATTTTATTCAAGAAAAGAGATGAATATATTATTATATATAAGAAATAATCTAATAAAACACAAATTGATTATTTTCTTATGAGAAGAAGAGATTGTCGAAAATGTAAAAATTGTAAGGTCGTTTCTAGCGAGAATTTAAGTACTCAACATCGATTATTAGTTCTCGATTTTAAGATGAAGAGTTGTAAAATAAAGTATACTAGTAATCATTGTTATAGAATTAGTTCGGGGCACCTAAAAATCACAATTAAAATTATTTCTATAAGTAAACTTCAAGATATCAAGATTTGGGATGTTCATGAAAAGTAAATTTTATGTGAAATAAAACAACAAATATTATTAAACAAGTGACAAAGGATGTGCTTGGAGAATTAAAAGGAAAAACTTTTATAAATAAAAATAGTTGGGTGGAATAAAACAACAAATATTATTAAACAAGTGACAAAGGATGTGCTTGGAGAATTAAAAGGAAAAACTTTTATAAATAAAAATAGTTGGGGGTGAAATAATAATGTGCAAGAAAAGATAAATATAAGAAGTTATGTTATAAAATAAGTTTAAATGTAAAAGCTTAAAGATATGGAAAAACTATAAAATGACCTGTAGAGAATTTAAGAGAACAATCTGCAACGCTAATAATTCTGCATTTAATGATCTTTTTAGTAGATTAGATACTAAAGAGAGTGAAAAATATATTTCTAAACTAGAAAAACAAAGAGAAAAGTAAAGTAAAGATTCAAATCAAGTAAATTATATTAAAGATGAAAAATCAAGAAGTAAATTTTTTAAAAAATAATTATTCAACGTAGGTGGGTGAGTTATTTTGATAAACTTTTCAATGAAGTTTCTGAAAATTCAATCGACCTTAGTGATCTTAATATCGTTGATAATAATAAATTATTTTATTGTTACCGTCACATTAGTAAAAAAAGAAGATGAGCAGGATCTGATGATATCCCAATTGAAGTGTGGAAACATTTAGGAGATTTTGGAGTGTCTTAGTTTACTAAATTCTTTAATATTATTTTAAAAATTAAAAGATGTCTGTGGAGTGGAGGAAGAGTATTTTGGTCCCCATTGTTAAGAATAAAGGGGATGCACAAGGGTATGCAAATTATAGAGGAATTAAGTTGATATGTCATACTTTAAAATTATGGGAGGAGGTAATTGAACATAGGTGATGACGTATTACAAAGATTTTACTTATAATCAGTTTGGATTTATGTCGGGCAGATTCACCATAAAAGCTATACATTTGTTGAGAGGTCTGATGAAGAAGTACAGAGAGCATAAAGAGGTTTTACATCTGATTTTAATTGATTTAGAAAAAGTTTAAGATAAGATTCCAAGAGATATACTTTAGATAGTTCTAGAGAAGAAATATGTTGCTACGACTTATATTCAAGTTATTAAAGATATACATGCTATAGTTGTTACTCATGTTTGTAAAGGAGTATTGACCAATATTTTCTTATTTTAGTTGGATTACATCTGGGATCAACTTTAAACCCATATCTTTTTGCTTTAGCTATGGATGCTCTTACTGGGCATTTACAGGAGGATGTAGCTTGGTTTATGCTTTTCGCTGATGATATCCTTCTTGTGGATAAGATTTAAGAAAAAACTTAGGAAAAACTTAAATTATGAAGGTCTACTATGGAGTCTAAAGGCCTTCATTTAAGTAGAACTAAAGTTGATTACATTTAATGTAATTTTAGTAGTAGTAGCTCTATTGACAAAAGTTGTAACTATGTGTGATCAAATTATTAAAGGTGAGAACGCTTTAGATATATCAGGTCTCTTGTTCATTGTGATGGTGATATAGATGGGGATGTTATTAGTAGAATTCAGGTTGGTTGGTTGAAGTGGAGTAATGCTTCAGGCCTATTGTGTAATAGAAAAGTACCGCTTAGACTGAATTGAAAATTTATAAGATGATGGTGAGACATGCAGTGCTCTATGACGCAAAATGTTGGCCTTTAAAAGAGTAAGTTTAAAACTAAGCTGAGTGTTGTCGAGATGAGAATGCTTAGGTGGATGTGTGGCTTTACACTTAAAGACAATTATTTGTGATAGGGTTGGTGTAGCTCCAGTGGCGGACAAAATTAGAGAAAGTCGTCTTGGATGGTTTGGTCACATTAAATGTCTACCATCTGAGTGATCTTGTTAGGAGAGTAGTTGTTTAAGATTCGACTTATGCTAAGAAAGTCAGAGGTAACCCTAGAAAGACTTGAGCGTATAAAACTGGTTTTTGACTCTGGAATTAAAATCTTACTTTTGAAGGATCAAAGAACTATTTTTAGGGGGTGTTTGGTAGCACTGTCTTTATAGGATTTAGGCATGAATTTGAGATAAATTCAGTCAAACATGAAAAAAATAAAAATTAAATCCAATGCTCTGTTAAATCAAAATTTCTTGCGATCCGTCTCTTTTACTGCGTAAATCCAGATTCACTAAATCAGATTGCAGAGCGGATTTAAGGGATTTACTCTGTCGTCGCTTGTGAGCACCTTCTCTGTCACACAGATTTTGATAAATGCATATTTACTTGATTTGATAAATTTTATTTAACATAAAACCAGGTTGTAGCCAAACACCACCGTAGACTTTTCTCACTTTTTAATATTTCTCTGTGGTTTTTAGGTGTCTCTAATGTAGGTTTTTCAATATTCATATGATTTGGTTTTTGAACAGTTCTGTTTATTCTCCCAGTGAAATTGCATTCTTTATCTAACTTTGAAATTTTTATCTCTTCAAGGGAAAATGCAAACTACATAAGAGCTAAATTCATTATTGAGGCTGCCAATCATCCCACAGATCCAGAGGCTGATGAGGTTAGTTTTTTAAGTGGCTTTTGGGGCACCCCCCTTCATATTTTTGCCCATTTTGCACAATTCCATTACATTTTCAGGTCTTTTTTAGAGATTCATTTTACTAATTTTTTCGCTTATTTGCATCCAGATTCTGTCAAAGAAAGGTGTAATTATTCTACCCGATATCCTTGCAAATTCAGGAGGAGTTACTGTGAGTTATTTTGAATGGGTTCAGGTAGCTCCTCTTCCCTTTCATATAAAGAAATGTGACCATAAATTATTCTCTATTAGGTTCATTTAGTTAATAAAATTTATTATAGATATACCCACCTACATTTCTCTTCTATCAAGGGATATTTGAGATTTGGCCATTTTCCAAGCATCTTCGTGGCTATACATACCGCCATTGTCTTCGATTATAAGGTTTGAGGTTAAAGTCTAGCACATACAAATGTGTGCGCGAGTTATAAAAAAAGGGGGCATTTACGTACATACCGCATAATTCTTATGTATTTACATTTCTAACACCTAAACAGTCATATTTACATGCATAATACTCAAATCTTTAACATCATATCAAAAGTACTACCATCACTACCTTTTTAGAAGTGAAATATTTCTTTTCATGCATAGCTGTATGACGCTTAGGTGTTATAAGTGTAATTATAAAACTGTGTGTGTTACATTTGTAAATTGATGAAACCATATAAGCTGATTCTAGCTTGGGGAATCATTGTCTCGTAATATTTAATGGAGTTTAGAGCTATGTAAAACTCTTTTTGCTGCTTATGGTGAAGATGTCCATTAAGAACATACACTCGTAGTCATGAGGTGTCGGAAAGCCATCTCTCTCAAATCTTTGATATTTACATATCACACTTGTAAACTTTCATATTTACATATACATATATAGTATTTTGGTGTTTTAAGTATATGCATGTAAATGTTTATTTCATTTTTAAAGAGTGATGATGGTGATACTTTTGTGAATATGAAAGTTTTGGTGAGAGATATGTAAATACATAAGAATTGTTTGCTATGTATGTAAATGCCCCTAAATCTATTGCTTTGAAAATTATGTCCACAATGCAATATTACATTTTGTTACTGTATATAATTAGTTTGTTCCTGTCTAGTATCTTTAGTGATTTTGGACCTACTTGATGAAAATATGAGATAAATTCCTTTTCTTAGAAGACCAAAAAAAAAATTACAATGTTGAAATGATAATTTTTTTGTGTGGTTGAAGAACATTCAAGGATTTATGTGGGATGAAGAGAAGGTGAACTCTGAGCTGAAGGCATACATGAAGAAAGGTTTCAAGGATGTGAAGGAGATGTGTGGGACCCACAACTGCGACCTTCGCATGGGAGCTTTCACTCTTGGTGTCAACCGAGTCGCCCGAGCGACGGTCCTCAGAGGTTGGGAGGCCTGATTTTAGGGAAAAATATTATGTCGCCTGAACGTGTGGACGGCGGCGTGGATCGTACCACGCCATGTGTCTGGCGGCATAGTGTGATCCATGCTATTGGTTGCTATGTTTGATTTACCAGACGTAACATTTTCTCTTAATTTTAAAGTTCTTTAAACTTCCCCTTTTATAAGGATATATATATTACCCTCAATGAAAGACATTTTGTGAAGTCTCCATTGCATTTTGTTGCGATATCAATTGGTGACGGTCCTGCTAAAGCATACATCTGGTTATGTGCTCTTCCTACGCTTCACTGAGCTGTCACGAGAATGCTATGGGAAGTGATTGTGTGCACATCCTGTCTTGCTCTTATAAAAAAAAAATGGCCTTCTCAACATCTGTCTTTTACAGATCTTTCTTTTTGGGTCACCATCCCTTGGAAAAGCAAAGGAAGAAGGAAAATATTGAAGGTGAACAAAATTAAGAAGTAGAAAGAGCAGTTATACAGATATTTATGTTAAAAAATTCTCGTAATATGAATCAGAGATGAGCGGGCTAAAATAAATCAGATCATATTCGATCTGAGAGATTGTCAGAAATATTCTATAAAAAGATCTTTGTAGTCAAATTAGAATATAAAATTAAATGTGTTTTATTTTCGGTTCAAAGAGACATCTCATAATGACACTCTTGGTCAATTACATCATGAGGGGGGTTGCTAATGATAAAAGGTGTCGTGTTTGCTCAACGAGTCATGAAAAACATATGTAGAGAAAAAGATTTTCGATAGATCCTATAGGGAAGACCTCCAATTGTAAGGGTGAAACTAAGGGTTTGTTTGAGACAACTAATTTGGTGTGTTGGCGTTTTCAAAACAAACCTGACCTGTTTGGGAAAATTGCGTTTTGGTAGCTTATGCATTTTCAAAATGCCGAAAACAGTTTTTTTACACTGCACCTATTTAAGTACGGGGCAACTTTTTGGTAGCGGTCTGGCTTTTCCAAAAAAATAAAAATTTGTAATAGCCACCAGACCTAAGATTATCATAAGATTATTTTTAATCAGCTTATCAGCAAATTATTCAATAAGCTGCAGCTGACCCAAACAGACTTTAAATCACCAGACCGAGAGTGAATAATTGTAACCTAACGGGTAGTTGTAATTTGACCAAGAGTGTCTACAGAATTCGCCCACTAAGACCCGACATCGTAAACAAATATACCCAATAAGGTTATATCACCGAGTAGAGACAATTTGTTGGGGCTCTATGGATCTGTCCTCCCAAACTATTGGGACTTTAGATCTATATCGTGAAGGTAGTACACATAGCTCAATTGGGATCACTTCATCAACAACTATGTGTTGCTTCGCCTGAACTGATCCAACGAACAAAAGTCAGAGGAAAGAAACGTATAAGTTCCTAGGATTATTTGGACCAAAAAGGTTGAATAAGGGTTATACATGCTAAAGGTATGAACACAAAATTTATGAGGAAAAAAAGAAGAATGAATGGCCTAGCTACAAACTTAAGTCGACCCACAAAGGGTTAATAATCCTGTGTGGATCGAAAAAGCCTCTACCTTGTACCATACTGGACAACCATCTAAGCTTGTACAATATATGTCAGGTCGATCAAATCGGAAAGCAAGAGTACTTTCCTCAAGGCATAGAGTATTTATGCAATTATTCAAAACATCCAAATAGTGGATACTCTATTAATATGAAGGGAGATATAATCATGTACTTATGATCATATTAAAATATGATCGAAGACTATACAAGAAAGTAAAATGAAATAAAAAGGATGATTTTAAATTATTACAAATTTTAATTCTAATTTTATTATCATAAGATTTTAAAGTAAAACTTTGTAGAAAAAAAATTTCATCTTAAGAACTCTTGCTCGAACCTAAGACACGAGCAACAAGCTCTCGGTAGTTCCATGCATCAAACTCCTTAGGAACTCTTGCTCAAACCTTATTTTTAGTACATAATCTCTTAAACTTTAAAAATATATAGAGACAATAAAAAATAAAGACTTTCACATTATGACTAAACGTCTTAGGCTAACACATCTTGCTTAGCAAACATTCTTGGTATCTCGAGCAACAAACTCGACTCCAATTGATATCTGTCATTTGTGAGTAAGAGTCATATACTTCCCATAAAATACCCTTCGATCATGCAAATTTCGAAATAACACTATTCATAACAAGTAAAATTTTAGGATATGAGTTAAACCACCTTATATGAGGCAAGGTTTTTGATTCCTAGGCTAGCTCTCGAACGGATGTAAGTCCTTCAGCATTCATGCTCGATCTAGTTGCTATATCTTTTAAGTTGGATACACGCTCCAGAGGCTTTCATTCCTAATGAAACAAACTTATCAAATCAAGTTTAGGAATAGCAATAAAACACCTTAAACGGAATAAGGTTCCCAACCCTTCAACAAATGTCGAATTGGTTGTGAGGCCCCCTTTAATACAGTAAATGCTTCCTTCCAAATTGAATCAACTCGTTTTCCTTATAGGATTGGATGCGAGACCACCTTAAAAGGTGTAGGGCTATCCCACCTAAGATAACGATTCAAAGCGAATCAAATCGAAATCAAGGTTTATGATTGGGAGAAAGCCACCCTAAATGTGAGTAAGGCATCCTTTTCCTTAACCAAATCCTAGGATTGGGAGTAAGCCACCTTTATAAGAGTAAGACGCCTCTTCCTCAAAACAAATCGAGGGTCGAAAGCAAGCCCACTAATTGGGATTAAGACATCCTTTTCCTCAAATAATCCTGAGACTGGAAAAAAACCACCTTAAAATAGGGTGAAGGCCTCATGTCCTAAAAAGGTACAAACCAAATCTAATTTTAGGATAAGAGTAAAACCACCCTGAATGGATAAAGTTCTTGATCAATTTAAATTTAAAAACAAGCCGCCTAAATGGAGTAAGGTGTTCCTCTTTATGTCACTAATGGATGGCTCGTATCACATGAGATGATGGAGCCTTCTCACTTAACCACACTATCAAGTCACTGGTTAGTTGTGGTTTATGTCAAACCACATTGGGCTTAAATAGCCACTTGACTAAAGTATGAGTGCTTCACTTGACGGGATCACAATTAAATCTTGGTCAGTTACTTACAAGGAAGCATAACAGATGACTTGGGTTTCACGAGATAATATAGTCTTCCTTGATCTAATTACCTTGCTTACCTCTTATGTTGCTTGTGAGGCCCCCTTTAATTGAGTAAGGCATTCCCCCTAATGTAACAAGCATATTAGATCAAAATTTGGGTTTTGTGTATGATCCCTAACTGGATAAAGACATCCTTTCCTCAACTAGTTCTTAGTATTGGAAACAAGCCTTCTAAACGGATAAACACCTCCTTTTGTAAACTAGTTTAAAAGTAAAATCTTAGGTTTGGTGTAAGACCCCTTCAATGGATAAATGCATCCTTTCCTCAACTAGTTCTTAAGACTGGAAACATACCTCCTAAATAGATCAAGTCCTTTCTTAAAATAGTTCAAGAAAAAAAATTTGTGGTCTAGAAGTAATCCCCCTAAATGGGATTAAGGCATCTTTTCTTCAAACTAGCTCTTAAGATTGGAAATAAGCCCCCTTAAAGTAATAGGGCCTCCTATCTTAGACTAGTTTAAAAAAATGTGAGATTTGGAAGCAAGCCAACATAAATCAGAGTAAGACGTCCTTTCCTCAACAAATCTTAAGGTTGGGGATAAGCCTCCAGAATGAAATAAGGCCCCTTCCCCAAATATAGTTAACAAGTATGCCTCTCAGTTAGGAGGTGAGACCACATTTAATAGATGAGAAAATTTCCTCCCTATTGTAGCAAATAGGCTAAGTCAAATATGGGATTGGAACGAAACCACTCTAAATAGGGTAAAATTTCTAACTCCTCAGATGGAAATGAGGTTGGTGGGGAGACCCTTTTTTTTAACATGAATAGGTTTCCCCCTTCTTAAAATTTATCAAATCTCCCTTTTGATTGACCAATTTAAGTTAATGACACAACTAACCCTAGTTCGATAAAAAAATTAGACTGCTTCCAACAAATGCACTGTGCCTAAGCAACACAACACCTTTGTTGGAGGTCCTTGTTTGGCATCAATGTTCCATGTCACATGTGTAAAATGTCCACCTGAATGACTCATGATTATTTATTGTTCATTCGTAGCTCCATGCAACTCAAGACACTCATTTGAGACTTCTTAGCACACATTCGGGGCTCGAAGCCATGGTTCCCGGTGATTTGACCTTACCGGGAGAATCCACCATTGGATGGGCTCATTGAGGACATGAGATATGTTAGGTTTTCATTCTGGTGTTTAGAGACCATGAAATATCCATTTGGAGCCTTCTGTGGTCAAGGGAAGTCACGAAGCCCTTCTACGCACGCTACGGGAAAATTAGGGTTTGGAACGTCTTACCCGCATCATGGTATAGGGCGACGTTCGACAAAGAATCCCCTAAAGTATGATAAAAATATTCATTCTAGGGAATTATGGGACCTTATTTCAGTCATACTGGATCTCCCATACTTTACGGATAAAAAAAATCCATCACTTGACGTTTCCCGTGAAAATTGAGATTGAGTCTGAATCACCCTCATGAAGGTCTTGAACACCCTTTGGTACTAAAATATCATATAAAAGGCCTTTAAAAGTTTTATTTTTAGAGTTATGAGATTATATTTCAGTCATATATAGTCTTCCATAGCTTATAACTAAAAACACCATTCACGAACATTTTTCTGCGTAAATCGGGGCTCATCGGACTAGTCTAATGCCTCTCCACTGGACCTTGGCGCCACGACACTAGGCCCTAGTGCCCCAACGCTAGGTTCTCAAAACAACCTAAATGGTCGCAAAAGTGAGCTGAAAAAAACCCTGCGCCAAGTTGTGGCACCTAGGCACCCGAAACAACCCAAAAATGATTTGAAAACATGAGAGGGCAGAAAGTAGGCGCTAGGCTCAGCGCCTAGGCGCCGAGCTTTTTTTTTGGTCCACTTTTCTCCCATAATTTGCATCTTTTTGAAATTGGTGCACTCCCTTAGGCAGCCAAAATGATAAATTTCCTTGAGCTTTGGGGGGATTTGCTTTGGAGTGGGAAAAGAGGAGGATAATACCTCTGTGAGTCCTATTTTGGAAGCTTCCAAGGTAAGGTGACAAGACCATTTTTGGCAAATTATGAGGGAAACAGGGGTCGGTTGGCTTCTTCTTCCCTTGACTTTTCCCAAACAAAGATCTAGAGCATTTTTTGTATCATAGAGAGGGCTTGGAGTCGCTCCTTCCTCTTCTTGTTGGATGTTTGTATATGGCTGTATGTTTGACCGCATTTTGCATGAATCACTTAGATCAAACCAACCACCCCAGCCTAGTCGACTGATCACTAAGGTCCGACCAACCGATCACTTCGGTCATACCATCCACATCGACCCGGTCAACTGACCACTTAGGTTTGGTCGGCTGCCTCAACCTGGTTGACCAACCACTATGGTTTGATTTGCCACTAATGTCTGATCAACCGTTCACTTTAGCTCGACCGACAGCCCCTACCTGATTAACTGATTACTTAGCTATGATTCTATGTTGGTTTGGTTGGCCTACCCCAAAGAGTCATCGTTTTGATTGTGTTTTTGTGTGTTTACTAAGTATGGACATGTGTAATAGTGAATTAGGTCAGTTTTCTTGAAGAGAGCTATGCCTAAATATATACACACAAATTTAATAAAAGGGGGGAGTAATTTCATGTTTATACACTAATCTTTCTTGTAGGTGTTGTTGTAAGCTCCCCCCGCCAGACATGGTTCATATGTGTTACAGGAGAAAACCCCCGCTAAACTTTTCTGTAGGTTGAGTCCTTTATTTTTCTTTTATCATGTATTTAATAGTCTTGAGATCGAGTCTGTATCATAAATTAGGATGAGCAAGGGTTTCAAGGTTAATGACACGCAAACCACATGATGGGAACTAAGAGTAGCACCTCGTGTCCCCGTACTTTAATTCTGAATTTATACTCTTATATAGAATTAGGATTGGACATTTATTTGTGGAGTCTGGTTGCTTTTACTTCTTTCTTGGGATATGTTGTTGGCCTAGCGACTCTAACTTGTTTTTATTATTTTGATTGGCTTGCCTTTTTTTTTTTGTCGTGACTACTTTGTTTTCATGCTTTCTTATTGGATTGATGCTTGTCTAGGATATCTATCACAAAAAAGTATACTATATGCTCTCTTAAGGAACCTAAAATTCTAAATTTTCTACAAAATTTTAATAATAAAAGATTAAGATTAATTAAAATTTAAGGTTAAAATATTCTAGATTTTTCGAAACCCTCACTTTACTTTTCTGCATGGTCTTTGGGCCTGTTTTAAAACGGACCGCATGCATGGACATATCCCTCGACTTTCACGACATAGGATTGTGGTAGACAACTACATCATATGCATATATCCGAGAGGAAGTCCCCACACTTCTCCATATCTGACTTGGCCAAGCATAATTTTTTTTCCCAAGAAGTTGTCTAGCACGACTAGAATGTTAGAGGCATCCCCGACCTCGAAGGGGCATAAGTCCCTAATGTGGAGTGTTTCTAGCTTTGTAGCCAAACCTCCTTGTCTCTTCTTTCCAGCAATAACTCTGTCTTTTTTTGTGACGAGCATAAGCCCCATCTCTTTGAGTTATACCTGCTTAGGGTTATGTGAGCTAGAGTTTTCTTTCTTTGGCTTTAGGGCTACTGAGACTTCCTTGGATGACGTAATTCATGGATTGCTGACAAGGAGTCTCTAGTTTTGTTGGGTCGAGTACTTTCAAAACCAGGAAAACTTAAGATCTATATAGCTTGAGATGACTGTTCAATGGTATCCTGATCCGGCTACCTCTACATTTTTAGTGGACCTTTTCCTTCATGTTGACACCTTTTCGAGCCTTATCGATTCCTTAGACAAATCGTTGAAATTGTCTTGTGGTCCCCGCATTCCTAGGCATCGCATTCTGTAATGGTTACGACGATTCATTCTATGCCCTATGGCTCTGTGTAGATGTCAAATGCATCGTGTTTCTACCTTGAGATGATTGAAATCAATTAGTTTCCCAAATAACCAAATTTCATCAAATTATGTAAGCAGGACCCTTTTTATGGAGAGTTTTGTTGGGTATACCCCAAGATGTAATTAATCAAAGGAATATGTTTCTTTGAGTGTGCTCTTGACCTCATGACAAACAACAAAGCTTAACTATCTGGTTGTGGGTTTCTTTTGTAAAGTCCTCTTTGCGGATATGTCTCCAAGGTATTTTTCGATCCGATCTCGTTTCAAACTTATCCTTTTGGGATATCCACGTGAAGTTTACTTTACGTAAGTTCTTCACTTTTCTTATCTTATTTATCAATTTCCTATCGTATATCCCTTTTTTTAGTTTCTCTTCTTTTCAGATCACTCATTTATCTGAGAGAGATTTACTCAAATAAAGGAATAATACGACAATTATAAATAGACAAGCTAGAAACTCCTAAAAATAAAAGATAGAAAAAGAATGAAAACATAGAGCACTCACAAATGAGGCAAAACATTAGGGAAATGCAGGATTCTAGCCTAAGTTTCCTCTAACAATAATAGTCTACCTTAACTTCTCTAACATAGGGACTTATGGATTCTAAGAAAAAGAATGTGTGAGGGTCATAGAATTTTGTTACCTGTGGAAAGTTTGATGATGAACCCCACTCCAGAATCTTTAGAATTGCTCCATTAGCTCCTTAGGCAACATAAGTCACCACCTATGGCAAAAGAAGATCCGTCAGAGCAAGTAGGGCTTGAAAATGGAGTGTGGAAGGAAGCTCATAGATCGAAACCCTAAGTAGAAGAATCACCGCTCAAAATTGGAGAACGCTTCTCGGTTTACACCCCTTAGAAACTCAAGGGAGACGATTGACTTCAAAAGTTCAACTCTCAATCCATGGGGGAACCAACTCATTAGGGAAAGGGAAACTCTCGGGTAATTCTCATGGTTCAAAAAAAAGCTTCAAATGCTTACAATTCAAATTATTGGGACAACCTAAGGTTTCCCTTTTATCGGACTTAAAGTCAATATGTCACTGTAATACCATGCTTGGTGCCTTGGCATCGTTGATGTGGTATAGTCCATATCATCTAACAAGATAAAGTTCATAACTCGAAACCTGTCATGCGATAGTGGAGCGCCGTGGTGCCATTGGCATGGTTAATTGTCACATGAGCAGTCATGATGGCGGTTGTCCAATCTGGAACCCCCAGAAAACCGACGTTATCAGGTGTCGCGTGTCACTGACTTGGAAAGTGCTACATCAACAGTCATAATGATATATATCTAATGGAAGCAGTCTAAAAGTTGGCGTGGTCAAAGTATTGCAGAGCCATGCCAGACTCCACGCATCGATTATGTGGTAGTGTGTCACATCATTCATCACCTTTGGAGCACAAACAACCATAGAAGATTGGTATCTTAGTGATGAGGCACTATAAAAAACGCCAAGACTCTAAGCTAGACTTCTTGCTCATCCCGTTATACTGATGAGGCGATCCTAAGTCACAACTTATCGAAAAAGAACATAAATAACAACATATGTAATGTTTAATCCTTAAAGCATTAGGTCAAACATAAGAGGCACAAATGATTTTGATAACTAAATTATCATTTCTTCATTAATATTTTGAACATACAAGTACACATTTGGAACATTTTCTTAACAGATGGAGGGATAAATAATGAAAATTTCTATTACAATCTAAAGATCGGATAACCACCCACTTCTTACATTGTTTTTCACAGCTCTGTTAGTTCCTTCCCTTGAATTGGATTCATGAGAAGAACATTGTGCCGCTTTCTCCCACCTTTTGCAGACCTCCACGTGCCACTAAGCTAGCATGTTCTGTTGTCGCTCAATGCGATTGAGCCAACTCACAATGGAACCATTGAATTCTACAAGGGAGTTCATGTTTTGGCCGAGTTCATAGATGTCCTCTCGTAGCATATGAAGATGTTGAGAAAGAGGAATGCAGCTAGATGTTGCAGTGCGAGCGAGCAAGATATTTTCACCGAGGATTCTTTAGGCTTTGATGATTTTCCGTATGAAAGAATCATCAGAAGCAATGGCTTCATCACTCAAATCGTTATCCAGAGGATGTGTTGGGCTGTTTGGGCAGCAAACTCTGAGCCTTATTACCCAAGCACGCCGACATATAAACATTTTAAAGTGGTAAAACTATCAAGAATAAATAAATGCTGCAGAGCCCCTCTTCAGAGAGATTCAAGCGTATGGAAAATATGCGACACCATCCCTATTTATAGTTGTTTGGGCATCGCAACGCCGAGCATTGCACCACGACGTTAAACCCTAAATAATAAATTCTTCCATTCCGAACGATTACCATTAATAATTTTGACGGGGAGCTGCGGCATCTAGATTAGCACTAGAGCACCCGAATTCGTTGGGGGTGTCAACAAATGCCTTAAATTTCTTGAAGAGGCGCCACAACACCAGACATTTTTTGGCGCCACAACACCATTACGATGCTAGCATGTCCTGGTGGACCCGTCCCATCACATGCAGGTCCGTGATACATGCTTTTGACTTTTTTATGTGTAACAAGTCGGCTGCACGAGATTAGTTGATGTGTTATTTTTGAGGTATTACATGGTTTTAGGTGGTAGGTGTCCAAAAAGGTAAATTTAGGTTTTTGATATGTAAATGTAAAAGAGCTCATGGATATGTATGTAAATCCCCCTAATAATAAAGCAAATATAAAATTTGGTTAGGGTCGGGCTCAAGCCAAATTTGCCGAATTTGATAAATCCTAAATCCGCGCAGCCAAAAATGTCGTCGGCTCCCCCTCGCTTCCCGGAGATCCGGAGAGACGTTGTTTTCAATCGCNTGCCGAATTTGATAAATCCTAAATCCGCGCAGCCAAAAATGTCGTCGGCTCCCCCTCGCTTCCCGGAGATCCGGAGAGACGTTGTTTTCAATCGCTCAGTCATCTTCTCGCCGGCGAGATCTCGCCGCCCCTCCGATTTCAAATCCCACGCCCCCAACAAATCTCCAAACCCTAACCCTAATTATAGCACTCCCTCCTGCCCCTTCTGCCGCGGCCGGGAGCATGAATGCGCCCCGGAGATCTTTCGAATTCCTCACGAAACCGATCAGTGGAAGATTCGCGTCATCGAAAACCTATACCCTGCTCTCCGCCGAGAACTCGAGCCGTCGGACCTTGGCGAAGGCGCCGTGATCGGGTTTGGGATCCATGACGTGGTGATCGAAACGCCTTTTCACGGCGTTCATCTTCCGGATCTTTCTCAGGCGGAGGTAGGCGAGGTGGTGGTATCGTACCGGGAGCGGGTGTGCCAGTTGGCGAAGAATGGGTTATTGGAGTATGTGCAGGTGAGTATGTTCTCTTGGAGTGAGATGCTAATGGTTTCGAAGCTGCTACTCTAGCTGAAATTAGAGGGAGGGAGGAGGGAATCTATCGAGATAATGAATTGGAGGAAAAAAAAATCATGAATAGCCGTATTTATAGGAATACAAATGCTTGTTTTAGTCACAATTAGTAAGGCTTGGATTCATCCATGTCTTACTTAATATGATTTTGAAACTTGTTATATATCTTTTAAGCTAAAACTAATGAAGGGTCTGTTTGAGGCAGCTGCAGTTTATTCAGTTTCTGCTGATAAGCAGCTTATCCTGATAATCTGTTGATGCAGTTTATTCAGTTTCTGCTGATAAGCAGCTTATCCTGATAATCTGTTGATGAGCAGCTGATCCGGATAAGTTGTCTGACTGTTTGATTGACGCTTATGAAAAACAGCTGATCGTGAAAAATTAACCATTTTGCCCCTGTTCTGAATAAGCAGTTTAGCTGTTTGGTTAGTGCGTTTTGTAAATAGCTTATTTGAAATTTTTTTACATCAAATGAATAATCTGTGCAGCAGAATCTTTTTTTTTTCTCAACAAAATTAAAGATCACTGTTCAGACAAGAAAATACCAAAAAATTGATTTATATTCATATAACTAAAATATATCCGATCACATCAAACGAATATGTTACACATACAAAAGTCAAACGCACCTGCACATACTACTACAAAGTATAATTAGAGCCCATAAAGAAGAAAAAATAACATGTTAAAATGATAAGTAGAAATATGATAATGTTAACTTTATATTGTAGCAGCATATCACGACACATGTCACCTGCATCTGACACTCCAGAACCTTGAGCAAACCAGTCAGACTGCGATATTGTAGAAACGGAAGAACTCGAACCACATGTGGCGTTCTCCCGTTGTGGCACTATTGAACTCCTAGTAATTATGTCCAATTGGGAGCACATAGAAATAGTTACACTGTCGGCCCACCTGAAGAATTTGCAGTCGTCTGGTCCTTGTTCCCACCGCGGGCACCTGTAGAATTGTCGTCCATAACTATGTGTCTGTCGTGATGTGAAAAGCAATGACGGTAGCCCACATCGGCAATCATTTGCCCTGACTTCCCTGAATATCTCGAGCTCATTGTCCTGCAATTATTATAAAAAAACGTTAATCAGTCAAAAACTAGAGGGAATAAAAAAAAAACTTAACATACCAAATTGTGAAAGCAATTGTTGCAACAGAGTTCTTTGGCCACCTGCATCTAACACCATTTTTATTAACTTCATAAAAGTAACATAATATCACTTTAAGATCATATAACANAATTGTTGCAACAGAGTTCTTTGGCCACCTGCATCTAACACCATTTTTATTAACTTCATAAAAGTAACATAATATCACTTTAAGATCATATAACAATCTGAAACATTAATATTTACAAAAATATTAATATTGCATTGGAGCATCGAAACATTAATATATGGTGATTACATATTAATGTTTAGGATATTATACAGAGCTTCAACTTGATGATAAAAAAAAATTTAAATGATGAGTCAGAATAGCAAACTTCACTGAAATATTTTTTTAATAAAACTAGATTTAAAAAAAAACTCTTATGGCCAAAACCATCTCCTCATACATGGTTCACCATAGCTCCACTCAAATAGGATATTATACAGACAATGGAAAGCCAATCATACAACTTTTATAAAATACGACAAAGAATAAATAAAATTAACCCTAACTGCTTCTCTAGATGACACAAGGATTACAAAGGATGATGAAGAAGAAATCTATAACTTACAAAGAAAGCTAAAAAGAGATTTTGAATTAAAAGACCTNGCTTCTCTAGATGACACAAGGATTACAAAGGATGATGAAGAAGAAATCTATAACTTACAAAGAAAGCTAAAAAGAGATTTTGAATTAAAAGACCTGTGTTCTGAAATTTATTTTTTTGGAATGGAGATTGCATGGAGTAAAAATGGCTTTTTTTTTTAATTTCTCAACAAAAAGACACTCTTGATCTACTTATTGAAACGAGAAAATGTGGATGTGAACCAGCTGGAACAACATTAGGCAAAAAAAAAATGGAAGGAGAACAATGATCATCCTATGGAAAAGAAACCATATCAATGATAGGTAAGAAAATCAAATATATTGCATACATCGTCGGTGTAATAAACCTCAAGGCAATACAAAAATAAACTAATTGATTTATAAAAACTTAGGGAAATCTACATAAATAGCATCCATTCTTATGTATTCCCATATCTCTCAATCATATTTACAAGCACAGACACTATGGTGCTTTAACCCATGCATTAAAAGGTAGATTCGACATTTAAAAAGTTGTAATAGTGCTATTTCAGATGTGAGATTAAAGATTTGAGTGCTGTGTATGTAAATATAAAAAATTAGGTGTGAGATATAAACACATCAGAATTGTATGCGATGTATGTAAATGCCCCAAATTAGAAAAGAATCACAGAAGGGTTTATTTATCTCACTTTTTCTCAACCCAGTAGATAACAGCCTTAAAGAACATCAAAAATATAGTTCAATCATGCTGAGTCTACTTTAATATTCATTAGACAACACCTCATCTTTTTACACGCTTTGCTTAAACAAACCTTCATTTGCAGTCAAACAGATGCCGAGTCCCAAGGTTGCTGAAATTCCTTATATTCCATTGCATATTTAGATGCTAGATATGGGCTGCCGAAATTTATAAACATATGGGTAAAATTTGTACTTATTCCCGACATCTAAACTTCATTCTTTGGGTGAAATTCCTTATATTCTACTGCATAAGACTTCATATTTAGATGTTAGATATGTAAATACATATGAAATTTACAAACAGCTACCCACCATCGTGCCTTTATAAAAGGTGAAATTCCTTATAGGCATGGTCTGCCGAAGCTCCTTCAACACCACTGCATTAGAAGAGTAAAAATCCACAAACATCAATATCAAACAAAAAATCTACAGAGCACGGAGTTCAGGCCACATTCATCCTTTAGAACCAATTATTG
>NEWO01000104.1:1256118-1269034 GCA_003013225.1 Phalaenopsis aphrodite | reverse complement strand
TTTATGCTTTAAAACTATGGTATGGTTATGGAAGCACCTAATGCAGATTTATTCTTGATTCTAGTATCATGCACTACAAAATGTCACGACACTATGGAATGGTTATGGAAGCATCTAAAATTTGTAAGCAATCTGTATGTAGCTTGGATGGCTCCATGCTATGTATGTAGCTTGGATGGCAACCGCTACTGTGGTATGACCCATTGGGGTCCAAATTAGGGTATGTTGGATTCAATGTTAGCCGAAATTTTGGATGGTTTCAATTTTGATTCTTTTGAAATCAAACTAATGTTGAAGCTGTAAACTATTTTTAGTTTCATTTTTATGGCTGTGAAGTTGTAATCTATTTTGTTTCATTGCAAAAGATTGCAATAAGGTCTATGCAATATTGTTGAAGCTGTAATACATGAACAATGCAGTACATGCTCCTTGCTCTGTATGCAGTAGCCTGAACTCCGTTAGATATGCAATATTGCTGAAGCTTCATTACTTAAAGATTTGGTGTTAGATAAGTAAATACACAATAATTGATGTGTAAAATGATGAATGTGGCCTGAACTCGGTGCTCTGTAGATTTTTTGTTTGATATTGGTGTTTGTAGATTTTTACTCTTCTAATGCAGTGGTGTTGAAGGAGCTTCGGCAGACCATGCCTATAAGGAGTTTCACCTTTTATAAAGGCACGATGGTGGGTAGCTGTTTGTAAATTTCATATGTATTTACATATCTAGCATCTAAATATGAAGTCTTATGTAGTAGAATATAAGAAATTTCACCCAAAGAATGAAGCTTAGGTGTCGGGAATATATATAAATTTTACCCATATGTTTATAAATTTCGGCAGCCTATATCTAGCATCTAAATATGCAGTGGAATATAAGGAATTTCAACAACCTTGGGACTCAACATCTGTTTGACTGCAAATGAAGGCTTGTTTAAGCAAAGCGTGCAAAAAGATGAGGTGTTGTCTAATGAATATTAAAGTAGACTCAGCATGATTGAACTATATTTTTGATGTTCTTTAAGTCTGTTATCTACTGGGTTGAGGAAAAGTAAGATAAATAAACCCTTCTGTGATTCTTTTCTAATTTGGGGCATTTACATGCATCGCATACAATTCTGATGTGTTTATATCTCACACCTAAACTTTCATATTTACATACACAGCACTCAAATCTTTAATCTCACATCTGAAATAGCACTATTACAACTTTTTAAATGTCAAATCTACCTTTTAATGCATGGGTTAAAGCACCATAGTGTGTGCTTGTAAATATGATTGAGAGATATGGGAATACATAAGAATGGGTACTATTTATGTAGATTTCCCTAAGTTTTTATAAATCAATTAGTTTATTTTTGCATTGCCTTGAGACTTATTACACTGACGATGTATGCAATATATTTGATTTTCTTACCTATCATTGATATGGTTTCTTTTTCATAGTATGATCATTGTTCTCCTTCCATCTTTTTTTTGCCTAATGTTGTTCCAGCTGGTTCACATCCACATTTTCTCGTTTCAATAAGTAGATCAATAGTGTCTTTTTGTTGAGAAATTAAAAAAAAAGTTATTTTTACTCCATGCAATCTCCATTCCAAGGAAATAACTTTCAGAGCACATAGTCTTTTAATTCAAAATCACTTTTTAGCTTTCTTTGTAAGTTATAGATTTCTTCTTCATCATCCTTTGTAATCCTTGTGCCATCTATAGAAGCAGTTAGGGTTAATTTTATTTATTCTTTGTCGTATTTTATAAAAGTTGTATGATTTGCTTTCCATTGTCTGCATAATATCCTATTTGAGTGGAGTTATGGTGAACCATGTATGAGGAGATGGTTTTGGCCATAGAGTTTTTTTTTAAATCTATTTTTATTAAAAAAATATTCCAGTCAAGTTTGCTATTCTGACTCATCATTTAGATTTTTTTTTTATTATTAAGTTGGATCTCTGTATAATATCCTAAACATTAATATGTAATCACCCTATATTAATGTTTCGATGCTTCAATGCAATATTAATATTTTTGTAAATATTAATATTTCAGATTGTTATATGAACTTAAAGTGATATTCTGTTACTTTTATGAAGTTAATAAGAGTGGTGTTAGATGCAGGTGGCCAAAGAACCCTTTTGCAACAATTGTTTCGACAATTTGGTATGTTAAGTTTTTTTTTATTCCCTCTAGTTTTTGACTGATTAACGATTTTTATAAGAATTGCAGGACAATGAGCTCAAGATATTCAGGGAAGTCAAGGCAAATGATGTGCTGATGTGGGCTACCGTCATTACTTTTCACATCACGTCAGACACATAATTACGGACGACAATTCTACAGGTGCCCGCGGTGGGGACAAGGACCGGACGACTGCAAATTCCTTAGGTGGGCCAACAGTTGAACTATTTCTACGTGCTCCCAATTGGACACAACTGCTATGAGTTCAATAGTGCCACAACGGGAGAACGCCACATGTGGTTCAAGTTCTTCCGTTTCTACAATATCGCAGTCGGACAGGTTTGCTCAGGGTTCTGGAGTGTCAGATGCAGGTGGCATGGGCCGTGATATGCTGCTACATTACAAAGTTAACATTATCATATTTCTACTTATCATTTTAACATGTTATTTTTTCTTCTTTATGGGCTCTTATTATACTTTGTAGTTGTATGTGCAGGTGCGTTTGACTTTTGTATGTGTAACATATTCGTTTGATGTGATCGGATATGTTTTAGTTATATGAATATAAATCAACTTTTTGGTATTTTCTTTTCTGAACAGTGATATTTAATTTTGTTGAGAAAAGAACATATTCTGCTGCATAGATTATTCATTTAATGAAAAAAAATTCCAAATAAGCTGTTTACAAACGTGCTAACCAAACAGCTAAACTGCTTATTCAGAACAGGGGCAAAATGTTCAATTTTTCACAATCAGCTGTTTTCCATAAGCGCCAACTAAACAACCAGACAGCTTATCCGGATCAGCTGCTCATCAGCAGATTATCAGGATAAGCTGCTTATCAGCAGAAGCTGGATAAGCTGCAACTGCCCCAAACAGACCCTTAGGGTCCGTTTGGGGCAGCTTATAAAGTGCGGGCGGCATTTTCAAAACGCCATCCGTACTGTTTGGTCTCACATTTCAGCAGCTTATCTGAAACTGCGTTTAAGTTTTTACACTAAACGCAGGCCGCGGGTCGACCCTTGCGGCCGGCCTGCGGGCCGCGTTTTAGGATAAGCAGCTTATCCTGAAACGCACAAGCTGCCCCAAACGGACCCATTACATCCCATAAAAGTTGTTGGGGGGCACTTCAATTCGAAAGTAGGGTTAGATAAGAATGAATTTAGGGACAACATGAGCGGAACACATAAGGGATACGTTTGAGGTTTTTTTCCTTTTTTTTTTTTTTTGAAGTTTACATACATACCACACAATTCTTATGTATTTACATTTTTAATGGCTGAAGTTTGATATTTACACTTACAGGACACCTTGTTGTCATTAGCCTATGCATGAAAAATTGTATTTCACTTTTAAAAAGGTACTGAAGGCTGTATTTTTGATTTGATGTTAAATATTTAAGCGATATGCATGCAAATATGAATGTATAGGTGTTAGATATGTAAATGCATAAGAATTTTGTCTTATGTAAATATTCCCCTTTTTTTAAAGGACGTTTAAATATATGCCACCCAATTCTTATGTAGTTACATATCTAACAATTAAACTTTGATTTTTATATTTATTCCACTTGGATCTTTCATGTCATATAAAAAATACCAATATTTTAACTTTTAAAGTGTGAAGTACACTTTTTCATGCATAGGTAAATGATATATATGTAAAATTAAAGTTTGGGATTTAGATATGTAAATACATAAAAATTGTGTGGTATGCTTGTGAATATTCCTTTATTTTAATTCCATGGATTGACTTGTATTCAAGTCTCTTGTTATAAACTTACAAGCTCCTGCACTTAGCTTTGATTTTCATAACTGATTCTCTCACAATCCTAAAGTTCTTTTTGTTCATATTAGTAATTCCCAATCCTCACAGTTTTTCAATCTATATGAAAGGATCTGTGTCTCATTGATTAGAGTAGGTTATTTCTCCATGATTGTTGGTTAAAACCACATTATGGCTAAATATTAATAGTTTCAAGTTATTGAATTACCTTTTGTAACTGTAAATTCAATTTTATATTGTTTTGTTTGAATTTATTGTTTTTTTCATGTCAAATTATATTATATTAAGTTTTCTAAATAGGATGTTGGTTTCTTATAATATGGTTTTAGGATTTTTATTCATTGGCGACAAATTAATATTTTTTTATTACATAATAGGAAAATGTCTTCTTAATTATTTACCAACATAGCTGATAATAATCTCATAGAGCTTGAAAATAATTTTTTTTTTATGTCTGTTATCAAATTAGGCATAATAGGAGCGATTTATTTTTGTCATTTAAAAATGTGCAAGTCAATATATTCCAGCATTAGAAGTCACTTGCGTTGAAAATTCCTAGGAGGCATTCAATTATTTATACAACCTGAAGAATTGCAACAATTAATAAAGTGACTAATCAAATGAAGATGAGTGGCACTTTTAAGAAGGTTCTTCTTCTTCTAGGTCATGTGGCTCCAACCAATAAATGTCATACAATCTACTTGGAATTTATGTAGGTTAGAGGTTTGTAATTAAAAAACTGGAGGATATCTAGAGCAAAGATAGTATTGAAAGTGTATCTAATTTGTATATTATATATCAATTATGTGAAAAATTTGCTTTTATGTTTTATTTAGTTGTCATTCCATTTCATAAACATTACTAGAGATAAAAATTCTGTGTAGTTTATCTTATGTTATTACCTAGTTATTAATAGTTGTAGTTTTAACTATTTGATTTATTTTGTTTTTGGGTATTATAACCACACTTAGTTAAGTCAAGCGTTAAATCATATTGTTCCATATAAATATATGGAGATATCAAATGAGAAGAGGTTTTTCCAAATTATTAAAGAGTGAGTAATCATTAATTTGGAGTTTGCTAATTTATTTTAACTTTGTGGTACTATTGTTGATCATAACTTTTAAAGGGACTTTTGATAGAGGGACTTGGTGGATGATTTTTGGTGTTAACTCTCAACAACTACAAAGTTTGGTTTTCAATTATTTATGCAAATATGTTCCTCATCATATGACAAAAGATATTGAAGTACATATTCTCTTATAAATTCACTCATGGAAAACAAGATTTCTTAGTAGGGTGAAGATTTGGTATTTATGTGTAGCAATTTTTTCTTTTTATCAAGGATATGACTGCAATGTTTTCAAGGAGATACTAAGCTACATTGGTGGGGATACATTAACAATAATGGATGATTTAGATTGCTAATACCTCACTTGATGAGCTGGCTTTGGAAGCTGTATATATATTTTTTTGTTGAAGGTGCTATTGAAGTGAGTGCATTAGTGCTAGGCTTAATTAATGATGCTTCATCAATATGTGTGGAAACTTGAGAAGTTTCAGCTCTTTTTCTTACTAAGGACCGACCGGCTATCTAAGATAATTTGGGAGATTTGATTGGAGACCATTAAGAAATCTTGATTTGTGTTTAATCCTTTCCTATCTATGTTTCTTTATTTTCTATTTCAGATTAATTTCTTTGGTAATTTAGGTTGGATATATTTGGTAAGTCTATAAATTACGAGGGATTGGATTCCCTATACACGTGTACCTTGTATGTGGATAAAGAGATCAAGCGATTTTTTCTTCTGCAAATATGTTTTTCAACATGGTATCAGAACATGGTTTGAATGTTGTTTCCTAATCGAACCCTAGCTTTCTCTGTTTGAACAGCTCATCATCTCTTTCATATATGATGTTGAAGAGGGTGACCATGCGCTTCCTTCCCTTTGAACGACCTCACCTACAGATTAGGACAAGTCCGGTTCGCATGACTGCTTTCTTGGATCACATCATCTGAGTTGTCTGCTCTCCTGGATCGCACTATCTGAGTTGCCTACACCTCTCGACTAGTTCTGCCGCTCGCCTGGAATGCCTGTGTTTGTCTGTTTGAATCAAACGATAGTCCTCATCTGCAGTGCCTCCTATATCACATCAACCAGATTCTTCTGTTGCCTAAGATATCCATCATCTGTCGGCTTTTCTCAGATTCCTCTTTGCGGTCGGAGTGCTTAGGTTGGCCTTGATCTGCATTCCTCTGCAGTCGAAACTCTCCCTACAGTCGAAATTCTCCTATTGTAGGCCCTCCTTTGGAATCCCTTTAGCTTGTATGCTGGCCCTCCTCCAGAGCCCTCCTTTTCCGACACGAGAATTCTTTCTATAGGATTCCATCTGTTTAGTTCATGCCACCAGATTCTCCCTACATTCTAAATTATCCTTGTTTTAGGCCCTCCTTCTCCGACAGAACCTTTTTACAACAGTAGCCGCAACAAAACCAATTCTCGTAACTGCAACAAATTCACCTCCTTGCAACATACCCTTTAACAGAGCTTCTCCTAGCAGCTATCGGCATCAATTTTTTTTTTTTCAGCCTCTAGCCAGTCTGCAGGCTTTATTGCAAACTTTCTCGTGAGCTTCTCTGCAGCCTTCCAGTCTCCTCTATCTTCCACCAGGGCAGCCGTAGGTAGTAGCCAGCCTTCCTTCCTTCTCCATGGCAACCCAACCGGTCCTTCCCGAGCAAGCAAACCTCTCTAGATTTCCAAGCATTCCTTCGCTCGTGCGACAAGAAGCAGTCAGGAATCCTGCAGGTTGTAGCAACAAGGAAATATTCCCGCCCTAAACATGCATATGATTTATAACAAAGTACAGAATGAAGACGTCTAGTTCTACTTGATGATACACCAATATATCATATCCTCCTATTTTGCTAACAATGGAAGTTTTCGACCATATATCATATCCTCATATGAGTGGGCACATTCATGCTCTTATCAACTACCAAGAGATCATCAAACTCAAATTTGTTGGACTTACCAATGGACCCGTTCCAGAATTGTTAGGAAAGGAGACGTGAACATCTCCAAAGCTATTCAACTTTCATTAGTGTTATATGTTTCTCAAGTCGATTGCAATTTACTTTCAATTAACTAGCTTGTTCATGACCCAAGTGTTAATAATCCCATTCTAACTCTTATGAATTTCATGTGGTGGATTCGGGAAAGGTGATTGAGAGTGCTGAATTTGTTTCAGGTTTTTTTTTTGTTTAGGAGGACTTTTTTCTTTTCCCCCTTTTTTTCCTTTTTCCCTTTTTCTTGTTCCCAGTTTTTTTTTTTTTAGTTTTTTGGAAGGCCAGTTTTTTTTTTGTCCTTTTGTTTTTTGCCTTTTCGTTTTTTTTTTTTTTTTAAGTTTTTCGGCCCTTTTTTTTTTTACCAGGAGGCTTGGTTTTTTTCGTTTTGAACCTTACCATTTGGTTAACCTTCCTGTTCTTTTTTATTTTTTTTTTTTGCAACCCCTCATATCTTTTTATTATCATTCATAGTGATATTTGGGGGCCTTTAAAATTATGAACCATTGACAGACTTAGATGGTTTGTATCCTTTATTGACGATCACACTATAACTAGTTGAATATTTCTTGTGAAGGAGAAATCTGAAATTACACAATTTTTTTAGTATTTCTATGTCATGATTTATGATTTACACTCACTTCCAATGCGAAGCTCAGATTTTCAAAAATGATAATGCAAAAGAATATCTCAACTCTATCATTGGACTCTTCCTTGTAAATAATGATATTATTCATGTGAGTTTTCTGTTCAGATTCCACCATAAAATGAGACAGCTGAAGGAAAAATAAAACATATCCTTGAGGTATCTAGGTTTATTATGCTTTCTCACTTTGTCCCAAAAGTTTTTTTGGGAAGATGTTATGCTCGCAGCCACCTATCTTATTAATAGAATGCCAAGAAGAGTACTTGAATTCAAAGCCCCTCCATGTTTTGATGGAAAAAAATACTCTCATGTTAGAGCTTTCTGATTCAATCTTTATCAGAAAATATTTGGTTCTCTTTGTCTGCATTCACCAACTAAAACACTCAAAGGTTGATCCAAAATCCATCTAGTGAATTTTCATTGGGTATGCCTCCAACAAAAAAATGTATAAGTATTGCGCTCTAGTTACCAGAAAATATTACAACTCGTGAATGTAATTTTTTGAAAATCAATCATAATATTCCAAATCAAATATTTGGAGGAGAGTTCAAATGACATCAATCTTGGGATGCACTTTATGACACCTATATGGCAACCCCACCTACCTTTCTTACTTTTCCAACTGACTCTCTTACTCTTGTTGAGGATCTCCAACCAACTCAACCTGAAGACTTCAACAAAAACTTCTTGCGTACAGTAGGAGGATGAAAAAACTTGAGGAAAGTGAAAGACAGGTTGCAAAGATATATACATTCCAACCAAAACCTGAGTCCATATTTATCTAAAATTTCTGGTGAGGGTTAATGCTCATGAGTCGTCTTCTTCCTATTCTAGTGCTTAGGACAAAGAAAACTGTATTAGATACACAGTTTAGGAGTACATAGTTTATGAGAAGCTATCCTTAGCCTACAAAAATTTTACATCCAACCTTGATATTGTGCATATTACTAAATTCATTCACGAAACTCTTGAAAATTCAAAATGGAAGAAAGCAGTGGAAAAGGATATTCAAGCACTACAACATAATGATATATGAATTCTTACTAAACTTTCTCATGATAAGAAGTCAGTTGGATGTAAGTGGGTGTTCAACATCATATATAAAGCCGATGAGAGTATTGAGAGATTCAAAGACAAACTTGTTGCAAAAGGTTTTATGCAAGCCTATGGAACTGACTATCATGAGACCTTCACACCAGTTGACAAACTGAATTTTATCAGAGTTTTCATTTCAGTTGCAGTTAATAAGGAATGAAGATTGCGTCAATTTGACATAAAAATGTCTTTCTAAATAGGGATTTAGAAGAAATGTACATGGAGATACCACTAGGACTTTAGAATGATCTCAACAAACACTTAATATGCAAACTCAGGAAGTCTCTCTATGGGCTTAAGCAATACCAAGGGCGTGGCTTGAAAGGTTTATTAAAACTATGAAATTCAATGGATATTCTTAAAGCCAATGATCACTCATTGTTTATAAAGCACACTTGAGAAGATAAAGTTGCTTCAATGGTCGTATATAAGAATGATGTGACAAATATTAATGATGATGAAAAAAAAATTTTCAAAATCGAAGAAGTGCTTGCTTCTGAGTTTGAAATCAAAGACTTGAGAAACATGAGAAAATTTCTAGGGATGAAGATAATAAGGTCCAAGAAAGACATTGTTATGTCACAGAGGAAATACATCCTATATATACTAAAGGAAACAAGAATAATTGGATTCCAATGGTACCTAACAAAAAGTCTAATAGGGAAAAAGGAGTATATCTGTGGATAAGAAGGTACCAAAGGTTGGTAGGAGAACTTATCTATCTATCAAATACTATGCCAAATATTACATGCCATGATTGTGAGCCAACACATTAATAACCCAAATAAATAGCATTTAAAGATGATATACAAGATTCTGAGTTTTTTTATGAAAATTCTTGATTATGGATTAATTTTTGAAAAAAATAGATATGTGGAAATCTATCTCAATGCTAGTTGGGTTGGAGAACTCACTGACAGAAGCTCCAAAACCAGTTACTGCTCAAACGTATGGGGAAATTTGGCTACACGGAGAAGTAACAAGCAAGTTGTTTCTGGAAGTAGTGCAAAATCAGGGTATTTGACGTATGCCTGGGGAATCATTGAAGGGGTTTGGATTCATAACCTATTAAGGGAACTAGGATGTACCTCCAATAGACCAATACATATGTTTTGTGATAGTTAACTAGCTATCAGTGTTACCAAGAATCCTGTGTATCATGACAAGACCAAACATATTGAAGTTGATAGATACTTCTTCTCTGAAAAAGTTAATGAGGGAATTATACAACTAAGCTACATTCCTACGCACCAACAAGTTGTTGGTGTCTTCATTAAGCTCTTTCTTTAATCACCTTTTGAAGGTTCAATGCCAAGCTTGATCTATGACTTAGCTTGATGAGGAGTGTAGACACCTGAGAAGTTTCGAGTGGTTTTTCTAGTATAGACCAATCGACTATCCAAAATCTTTTGAGAGATTTGATTTGAGATCAGTTTAGAAAGCTCTTGTTTTTTGTTTATTCCTTCCCTATTTATGTTTCTTTATTTTTTATTTCTGAATTATTTCCTTTTCTAATATATGTTAGATCTATTTTAGTTGTAAGTTAGGAGTTATTGGATTCCCTCTATATATGTACTCTGCATGTGAATAAAGAGATTAAGCAATTTTTTCCTCTCCAAATATATTTTGCAACATTATGCTCATATTTTATCTGTTTATCTTGAAGAGAGCATTCATGATACTCTTTTTTAGGATTTTTGCTATTTTGTTGAGAATTTTGGTTTAAAAAACATATGCGACAATGATTAATGTATGCTAATGTTAGCGTGTTATTGACAAATGATAGTTAGTGCACTTCATAAAAATTTGCAATTTAATTGTATTCAATAATGTTTGTTTTTCTTTTGTTTTTTGTTAAGCTTTTTTATGTGAATTTGATGAAATTATGCTTCATCATTGGTTTTTTTAATAGGAAAAACTATTATTAGATGTTTTAGTTATATATTTTATATTAACAATTTATAAATAGTTTATTTACCCTAAGCCTTACACTTATGATGTTTTGCTGTATCCATATTCATGTTATGTAGTATCCTTGTCTCGTATTGGTGTCCGTGCTTTATAGATAACTTTATTATAACAGATATGGTTTAGGAGATTTTGCTTATGTTGAATGTTTAGCCAACTAAAGTTTGAATGTGGACTATGTTCTAATTCTTTTAACTTCTTTTTTATCCCATCTGCATTTCATCTTCCAAAAAAAAAAAGTTTCTTGCGTTTTAGCTTGCAGTATAGCAGTTATATGTACTCTGTGATATACCTGGGTGCAATAATTTTATGGGTATTTACATACATAGCACACGATTCTTATGTATTTACATATCTCACCCCTAAACTTTGCACATAGCACTCATATCTTTAATATCACATCAAAATAACACTATTATTTAAAGCACCATAGTGCTATATATATGTAAATATGAAAGTTTAGGTGTGAGATATACACATACATAAGAATTGTGTGCTTATGTAAATTTGCCATAATTTGATATGTTCTTTGGTTTGGTACATGCTTTTTCTTTCCTAGTTTTAGCATGACAATGGCTGATGCATTTTCTTTGTGCTTGAAGGTATTCAAAAACTATGGTGCATCAGCTGGAGCATCCATGACTCATTCACACAGTCAGATTATTGGCCTTCCATTTGTTCCTCCTACTGTATCTGCTAGGTTTGATAGCCTGAAGGAGCTTTTTGATAAGTCCGGAAAATGTGGCCTTTGTGAGGCTCAAAGTGAGGACATTTTGATTAATGAGTCTAACCATTTTTCAGCTATTGTTCCTTTTGCTGCATCATTTCCTTTTGAGGTTTGGATTATACCAAGAGATCATGCTTCATATTTCCATGATTTGGATGAAGAAAAGGTAAGATGTCTGTCAAATTTATGCCATTGTTGCTAATTTATGTAAATTTTTGTTGATATGTTTAGATTTAAGGCTTTTTTGAGAAAATTTTCTTGTTGCTTTCCGTTTTAGAACAAGTTATTTCTTCATTTGATAACGTTATTATGCTTTTTTAATAATGCTCTTAAAAGAACTCCATTTTTTTGGCAATTCGACCCTTAACTTCTATCATACTTTTAAAAGAGGATTTTGTATAAGTAATTTTTTAATAGGCTTTATTAAATGGAGAATCCTAATGAAACAAAGCATTAATCATGCTACAAATTTTAAAGATAACCGACACATTCAGTATGTTTCTAATTTGTTAACATGATGGGATGACTTAGGATGTACTCCTTTGAAGGTTAATTAATTTTGTTCACCATAAAAAAACTTGGGAATTTAAGACAATATTTGGTTTCTTGAATTAGACTAAGCTTAGAAGATGAAACCATATTCTTTCTTAAATTTAATGCCTTGTTTGGGGGAGCTTCTCCTTTCATAAAAGTTCTTTTAAAAGCAATTTAAAGTAATAGTGGTATAAAGTTGTGGTTGCTAAAGTTAGACTTCCATTTGGATAATTTTTTTTTCTTTTTAACACTATTAGTTGTAGCTTTTTTAAATATTAAAGGCTATAATATCCCTAATAATTTTAAAATATAACCACCCTTTCATTCTAATAGACAACTAAAACATAATATTGCTAAAACAAAATATTTCTCCTGATTGTCTTATTGGGGGGCGGGGGGGACTTGACATTGCGAACTTTATTTCTTATTCTAATATCTCACCTTCGCATGGAGCATTCTTTGCATCATTGGACTCTATCTCTATAATTAAGACTTGGCAGGTTGCTAAAGAGGATCCCAAGTGGAAAGCGGCGATGCATGAAGAGTGTGGAGCCCTTGATAAAAACCGAAAATGGGAGATTATACCACTACCAGGAGGGAAGAAGGCAGTTGGCTGCAAGTGGATTTTCATGGTAAAGCAAGAAGGGAAGACGGAAAGGTATAATGCACGACTAATGACAAAAGGGTACAGTCAGACTTATGACATTGACTGCGATGAAATCCTTGCACCAGTTGCAAAGATGAGCATGGTGAGAACACTGGCTTCTCTGGCAATGAATAGTGGATGGAGACTCCATCAATTGGATGTTAAGAATGCTTTTCTTCATGGGGAGCTACTGGAGGAGGCATATATGGAGATACCCCCGGGATTCAGTATATCCCAGACTGTAGGCAAGATGTGTAGGTTATGGAAGTCACTGTA
>NEWO01000104.1:1241225-1255568 GCA_003013225.1 Phalaenopsis aphrodite | reverse complement strand
AAATTGCCCAACTGAAAGGAAGATTGGGGAAGTAATTTGAGGTAATGGATCTAGGACAGCTCAGATACTTTCTTGAGATTGAAGTAGTGCATGGGCCTGAGTGGATGATTCTATCCTAAATAAAGTATGTGAGGGATCTTCTCACCGAGACAGGTATGCGGGTGTGCTAACCTGCAGTCTCTCCAATTGATCAGTAGGTCAAGCTCAGTATAGAGGCAGATGAATTGGTTGATCTTGATAGGTACAAGAGGCTGGTGGGCCGCCTGATCTATATGTGTCACACTCGACCCGATATCACTTTTGTAGTAAAAGTGTGGTGAGCCGCTAAATGCATGGTTCGAGGAACGGTTATATGGATGCAGTGTATCAGATTTTGAGGATCTGCACAGTGCACCAGGAAAAGAGTTGATATTCAAGAAGAATAGACATGTAAATATTTAGGGTTATTGTGATTCTGACTGGGCAAATTGTGATGATACAGACGATTCATGTATGAATATTGCATGTTTGTAGGTGGAAGCTTGGTCTCGTGAAAGAGCAAGAAACAATCGGTTGTAGCAAGATCAACAACCGAGTTAAAATATAAGGCCATGAAATTAAGAGTTGCTGAGATGATGTGGTTGAAGCCTTGTTGGTTGAACTCAAAGTAGATCAGGGAACTCAAATGAAGTTATGGTGTGACAATAAATCGACAATTGGCATTGCTAACAACCCATTGCAACACGACATAACTAAACTTGTGGAGATTGATAGATTCTTCATCAAGGAGAAGTTGAATAATGGATTATTGGAATTAAGTTATATAGCTATTGGAGAGCAGGTGGCTTGACTTTCAGTGGATTTAGCTAGATTATGTGACAATATGAGCTTAGTGAATATCTTTCGCTCAACTTAAGTGGGATTGTTGTGAGTTATGTGTAAGTGGAGGGTTTTATTGAGTTTATTTGTTAAACATTATAACACCTATTTAAACCCATATGTTGAATGAGATAGATAGTTTTCACATCAAAATTTTTTTTTTGATTTTTTCAGTTCAAGTTATTTAAGTGTTGTGCAAAGTGTTTTAATTTCAAATTTTTAGTTTATGTTTCACTTTAGTTTAATATTATAAAGAGTGTCATGAAAGTGTGGCTCACCTAGCTGGAGGTCCACTACTCATAACTCCTTCGTTTTAGCAAAGTGGACGCTTCACTCGGGAGAGTGAGACACTAACACCTTAAACAACTAAGGCGATTTAATCACCTTTTTTTAATTTTGGTTTGTTCAGTTTTGACTTTTTGTTTAATCTGATTGGTTGGATTGCTTTTTAGAGATTTGGAGCTCATTTGGTTTAGTTTAATTTGTGTTTGGTTTAAATTAAGGTAAATTAAGTTCATTAAGATTAATTAATTAACTTAATTTGATTTAATTTGAGTTGAATATTTAGTTTTAATTAAGTTAATGAAGATTTAATTAATTGACTTATACTAATTTGATTTAGTTTAAATTTTAAATTAAGTTGAAGTTTACGCTCAAATTGATTTAGTTTGATGTTCATTAAACTTAGTTTAGTTTAAGTTCGATTTAATTTAAGTTACTTTTATGTTGTCTTAATTTAGTTCAATTTAGTTTAAATTGTTTCAAATTCAAGTTAAGCTGAATTGGATTAGATTATTTCATTTCACATTGGTTCGATGTTCAAGCTAGATTCATTTAAGTTCGAAGTTCTTATGTTGAATTAGTTTTATTCAAGGTTTGATTTGGTTTCATGTTGTTTTATTAATTTTGATTGGATTGAGTTTAATTTATTTTGATTTGTTTTGAATTAGTTTAGATTCAAGTTTTAGTAAATGTTATATATAGTCATAAACAAAATTTACCTCACAAAAAAACATATAAGAGGATTTGCATTAGAATTTATCTGATTTAAAATAATAAAATGCATATTTATGTATGCAATAATTGATATGCATGACAACGAATATGCATGTGAAAAAGGATTCAATTTCTGCGATTAATAGACCAAATAAAAATTGAATTTTTATCACATGATATATTCGAATGCATGTAATAAATAAATCAAAAATAGATTGGAGGATTCAATTTCTGCCACATTGTTACAGAAGTTGATGATTCTCATTAACAGTCAAAATTTCCCTTGGTACTCTAAGAGGGTGAGAAAAGCCAGCAAGAATAATTTCACAAGTGGTTAATAGCGCATAAAGTTAGTATACCTTACTCAGCTTATCTGACCTACCAACATTCTTGTTATGCCAATCATATTGATAGATAATGTGTTTTGCTTTAACGGAACCATAATAGTCCACAATATTCAAATGAGGAGCCTATGATTCAAATTTTGCTAACTAGTTCGGCATTGTAGAGAGTGGAACTAAGTCCAAGCTAGGTAATTTGACTTTAAACTTCAGAATACAATTATGAAATGAAGGAACAAGCAGCTACGGTTTTGACTCCCAAAGTTTTCAAGACGTCATTTAGTTAATCGAAATTAGATTAAATTTCAAAATTTTTCCTTGTCAAATTTAATGAGGTTCGAAAATAAGGATCAATGCAAAATGTTATAGATTCTAAACTTGTTGTTCCATTTCACTGACAAAAGCTAAAGGGATTGTCAAATCAGGCATGGTATTCCCGGATGAAATTGATTCTTAGAGGCATTTGCTGAGTACGGTTTCAGATTTTGCTTTCTGAATAACAGGTTCGGAAGGTTTAGAAAGACGGCATTGAGGTTCTCTAGAGCATAGGAATGGGATGAAGCATTCACCTTCAAATCGTTTAGTTGGAATGTAATTTCAAGAATTCCTTAGGAGACAAAATAACTTCTCATTTTCTTAGTGTTCTCCATAATCATATGCCAATCAAACACAGTAGATCCAAGAATACAATATTTCACACAAAAATTTCAGTGCCGATCAAAACCCATCAACTTTAGAAAAAAAAAAAACTATGATGGAACAAAATTGAACAAACGAACATATAAAACAGCCAAACTATTGATCTCAGAAAACAGAGACAGATAAACACTGGAAGAAACATAGAAAATGAAGGAAATAAATGGATTTAATTCTATATAATTTGGGAGAGGAAACAAAAGAGAGAGGAAGGCCACTCGCGAATCAAGAAATCAAAGCAGAAAAGGTGTTTTCACTGCAGGCTTCGACTTGCAATTCTTGTCTCATGAAGTCTGGGTTGCTTCGGTCTTGGAGCTGCTCGACTCCTTTGAACGAAGGAGAAGAATAGGGGGTTTGGCTCCTTGTGTGCTCGACCGAGAAAAAGTGGTCTTTGTTGATTTAGCGAACGAAAGTAAGAGGGTGTGATACAGGAGTTCAATTAAACAGCGAGAAAATGTTATTATTGCTGAATTCAAATATGTAATTACAACCATACAAAACGAAAATTGGAGATAACAACAAATACGACACACGACACGTTGAATGGTCAAGACAATAGCCATCAATTTCTGCACGTACACTAACTTGAGCCTCACCCTATATGTGAGCACCTGGCTAATGTAGGCAATCGATCGTTGATCCTGCATGAGTATTGATCCATATCCGTACCCTGACACATCCATTTCTACCAATCTACTAAAGGTTGGAAGTGCTAATACCGTGACCCTGTTCATGGCTTCTTCAGATGTGTTGTTGCTTCCCCTACTTGAAATTGTCTTTTTTCAGCTTTTTCATCTACGACCATGCTATTTGTCATACTCCCTAATGAATTTCTGGTAGTATCCAGTGAGACCTATGAACCCTTTCAACTTTTGTTAAAGGCCAGTCCACCACAACCTCTTTCTTGGACCGGCCTGCTGCTACTTCTGCCCTGGTCATCATGTGTCCTAGGTACGCCACATGTAATTGTGCAAAGGAACATTTTTTCATGTTGGTGTGCAACTGGTGCTCCTTCAATGTCTCCATGACTATCCTCAGATGCCCACTCGCTCTGTTTCTATATGATAGTATATCAGAATGTCATCGAAGAAGTTCAATAGAAATTTCATTAGGTAAGGCTGAAAAACTTAATTTATGAGAGATTGAAAATGTGATCGGAGTGTTGGTGAGGCCAAACGTCATTACTAATAACTCGTAATGCCCTTCATGTGCTTTAAACGTTGTTTTGTGCATATCAGTTGGATTCATTCTGATCTAGTGGCATTCTGACTTAATATTGGTTTTTGAGAAAATAATTGCCCAATAAAGCTCATCTAGCAGCTCATCGATCACAGGTATAGGAAACTTCTCCAATAAATTTTTCTTGTTCAAAGCCCAGTAATCAACGCAAATATCTCCGACTACCATCTTTTTTTCACCAATAAATTGAACTGAAAAAGGGGCTCTTATTGTGCCTAATAATGCCAGCTTCGAGCATTTTCCAGATCAACGCCTCTATCTCATTCTTTTGAATCTGAGTATACCGGTATGGTCTGACACTAATAGGAGGGACATCCTCTTTTAAGGTAATGTCATGCTCATGCTATCTCGGTGGTGGTAATTCACTCGGTTGCTGAAAGTTGTTGGGAAACTACTGTAGGAGCTGTTGAACACGCTTCTGAAACTCTTTCGACTCAGAATCTCGTACTCAACTCAACCAATAAGCCTAACCCTTCTTCCCGTATCACCTTGGCCATGATTCTGAGCGAGATTATTTTCTGCATAGGCTAGCAGCTCCTCTCAGCACGACTTTCCTACCCTTCACCTTGAATTCTATCGTCAGGAATTTCCAGTCCACCTTCATCTCCCCAGGCATCTATAGCCATTTCATTCTCAGAATCATATCAGTGTTGCCTAAAGTCCAAGGGAAGGAAGTCTCCATCACCTATAAGGCATCTAGCATCAGAACTAATACCTTATATATTCGTCGACTTCTCTCCACATTCTTTGTACCCATCATGACCTCAAAGCTTCTTGTATCTACCAGCTCCAACTCTAGTCGATATACGAACTGATTTAAAATGAAATTATGTGTGGCTCCTTTATCTACTAACAGAATAATCGGGGCCTCTCCAATCCATCCCCTCACTTTCTTAGTGTGATTCATGGTGAATCCCACCAGCGAATTGTAGGATAACTTCACTACATACAGGTGCAATTGCTCCTATTCCTTCATTGTGTCTTCCCCCGACTCACTATCTGTCTCCCCCCCTTCACGAACTATAAGGATCTAAAGCGTGTTGTCCTTGCAATGGTGGCCTAGGGGATACTTCTCATCATATCGGAAACAAAATCCGCTTGCTCTGTTATCCTAGACGGGTCCCCGTATTCCTCTCTATTGGCGCCTCTTTTGAAATGACACTGTGTGGGTTCTTGGTGTTATGGCCATCAAGGGGCTCTTATAAAATTTTCCCGTAGTTCCGCCTTTGCTCATCTTTTTTTTCTGTTTCTTGTCTTCCACTGTCTGGGCGAGCTCCATCGTCTCCCTAAATCCCCGTTATCTCAATGGTTGGAGGGCTGCTTGGATGGTGGGCTTTTGGTCCTTCAAGAAGTTCCCCTCTAGTCCTACTGTTGAAATACCCCTTAGCTGCACCTACAATAGCTTGAACATCTTAGTATATTCCGTTATCGTTCTCTCCTTAGTCAAAATATAGAGTTGCTCATGTGGGTCTCCTTCCCGAATGACTTGGAAAGATTCCAACAAAAAATCTTTAAACTCCTTCCACGAACGAATCATGTAATTTGCCTCCATCCACTGAAACCATGCTAGGGCTTTTTTTCTCCAAACATAACTCTGCCGTCATGAGCTTTTCTTTTTCAGTTAATTCATTTATTGCAAAGTATCGCTCCACTCGAATGTATCTTCCCCTTCAAAGATCAACATCTTTAGTTTTTTAACCCTTGCATTGCCACCTCAACTTCCTCTCTGTGGCATTTCGTCCCATGTATTTAGGGTGAAACTCACTCTTTCAATCATAGCCATACCCCACCCTTGGGAAGCTCTTGATGTTAAATGCCTTCTTCATCGTGCTCCTCTCTTTCGATCTCCTTCTCTTTCAATTAGAGCAGTTAGCCCCTCTTCAAGGCTCTTAAATTGGTTCTCCATTTGGTTCTACATGGAAGAAAACCTCTCAAGTCAGCACTCCATTTGGTTTTTCGTGGAAGAAAACCTATCATCTATGGTGGTGAACTTTTTTTTCATCCCCGATTTGATTTGTCATACCCAAAACATCCACCTTCTTTGTTGTTATTTCTCCAAGATCTCGCTCTGACACCAATTTGATACAAACCAGAGTCAAAATTTAGCGAGCAAACTGCAATAGATATATGGGAAAAGCCAATATAGGGCTAATTTGATTAAAATATCAAACCAAATAAATAAGATTTAAGGGATGATCTACAATTTGAAAGGTAGATCATCTCTACACAAATTTTAGATGCCGCTAAGAACACAGAGAAAAGAAAAATTACAGCAAATCAAAACATAAAGCAAACCCTAGCCAATTAGCCCTAGTAAATACTCTCAAAGATCCATTTAAAATTTCGCCCAAAATCTCCTTTAGTTCATCTCTTGTACGTGCTTAACGGCTGTGTGGGCCCACCTAGAACCTGGAATCGTCCTCCCCAACTCATAGGGATTCTACCTCTCTAGGCTGGGCCGACTGGCTTGACCAGGCCGACTGGTCTGGTTGAGTGTGGCCGGTCCAGACTTGTCTTCCTTGGATCGTCCCATGTGCAGGATCGGCTCTCCGATTGGCTCTCTCGTCTGCTCCGTCTGAGCAGACGTATCAATTTATCATGTAAGATAGTGGCTGACTTGTGGCTAATATAATTCATGTCTCGTCGAAAGCGTAATGACAAGCTAGTTTCTGTTATCAATTACGAGGTGCCTTTCTCTAAACAGCTTAGCTTGTGTATAAAATAGTGATATTTTTTATATGATATGAAAGATTGGTGGTATATTTATAAAAAGTAAAGTTTAGGTGATAAAAGTTGGTATGTATGTAAATGGCCCGCTCTTTTATTCATTTTCATTACTACTTGATTTCTTTTTCAGGCCATTGATTTTGGTGGTTTGCTGAAGCTGATACTTTCAAAACTGTCAAAGCAGCTGAATGACCCACCATACAACTTCATGATTCATAGCTCACCATTTCATCTTTCACCTCCTCATTTGCCTTATGCCCACTGGTTCATGCAAATTGTTCCCCAGTTAAATGTAATTGGTGGTTTTGAGATTGGAAGTGGCTGCTATATTAATCCAGTCTTCCCAGAGGATGCTGCCAAGGTCTTGAGGGAAGTAAACCTTACAACTAGTTAAAAGGTAAAAATTGAAGTATCGGTGTTAGATACATACCACCTAATTTTAATTTATTTAGATAGATACCGCCTAATTTCAATGTAGTTGCATATCTAACACCTAAATTTTACTTTTTATATTTATACCACCCAAATCTTGCATATTGCATAAAAATGCCATCTTTTTTTACTGTTAAAAAGTGAAGTTCACATTTTTATGGTATGTATGTAAAAATTGAAGATAGGTGTTTAAGTCTTCCTTTTTTTTTTTCAAAATAAGTTATTATATGGGTATGATGATAGTAATATTATTATATATCATTAATTCCCCCATTCTTCTGATACAACATGTAACTTGTCTCATTGGAATCTTGGATCAAATGAATATTATTAGAGTGCTCTACTTTCCTAATTATCTTATATTTTAATATCTTATCAAGTAGAAGATTTCTAAGAGGTGCAAATTGGTAAATTAATGCACTTCTATGGGAGGCATAAGTCTACTTTGGTATATGATTATTCTTGATGTTTAACCTCCAAGAACCTGCATTTTTCTGGCTTTGCAGTTATATTAGCTTTGGGACTTACCATCTTGTTTGGATTTTAGCTTTTCTTAAGAAATGGCTCTTTTGAGTCAAGGGGACTTAATCATCATTTGCAGTCATGTTCGACTAGTTAAATATCGCGTGTTTGATTCTTTCGTTAAGCAAGTGAATTGAACTTGGACAATTCTTTGAAGTTTGATTTATAAATGAGTTGAATATGAACAAAAATTTGGTCATCCTTGTTCGGCTCATTTTTTGCTCTAAATAATAAAAAAATAATATTTATTTATATCATTTTAATATTTATTTTGATATTGTCCTTAAATTATATTTGAGTGTTAGATATTTAAATACATAGCAATTGGCTAGTGTTTGTCAATGCCCGAAAAAAAAAAAAAAGGATAGCAGAGAACAAGAACACTCGGGTCCGATGCTTATATATTTCTAGTTGTTAGACATGTAAATACATAGGAATTGACTGGTATGCATGTAAATGCCCCAAAATAAAAAATTCACGGTGGGATTGCCCCACATTAACAATTCCATTACTCTCATTCCCAATTCCATCTTTATTACATTGGTTTAGTCCCACATTTGTGAGAATTTTTTTTACAGGTTAGAGTAGTTTAAAAACAGGAAAACTCGATATTGCTTGAATTTTGGCTCTCAAGTTGAGCTCAATTCGGTTCGAGCTAAAGTCGAGCGAACAAATAAACGGAGTTTGTTTTGAGTTGCTCACGAATAAATTCAAGCAATATCAAACCGAACACGAACAAATTCATCACAAGCTTAATTCGAAGACGAGCCGATTTTGAATAGGTGTTAATGCAAGGAGCCAAACACAAACAGAACATCAACTTGCTCATGTTCGACTCGTTTACATCCCTAGTTGGTTGTAATGAATTGTAGGTCTTTATGCATATTTCATGTTAAGCCAAAAGGAGTTTTGATCTCATTGATAAGTGTTCTGTGCCAGAATACTGAGAGCATCTTATATAAGATTGAAGGTTTTTTATTTTGAAAACCTAGGAAGAAAATAAATTATCTCACATATATACTATTATAAATTAAATATTACCAAGTGCACCTTTCATCTTGAACAGAAAATACATTAAGATAATATGATATGCTTATAAGTCACATTAGGTATCTTTTATATGTGCACAAGGTGTTTTGAAGAGTTGTTATTATTGAAAAATGATTGGTGATTTGTTGATCATTCTCATTATAGGAGGGGATATTAACCACTAGAAAGGCGCATATTGACCTTACTAGTGATGGTTTACACTAGTTTGGTGGTTACAATGAGCATCGGCCTTTGTGGCGATGACTCATAGTGGCAAAGGGTGTGGATTCTATGAGACTACTTATGTACTGAATTTGAAAGGGTTGCCTTTTACTACTACCCCTTTTATTTATATTGGGAACAATCCTTATGAGTTTAATAATTAGAGAGAATATTTCCCACATTTAAAGTATATGCTAAGTTAAAAAGTGCAAACTTGTGATTAACAATGATATTGATTTGAATGAGATTTTTTCAAAGTCTATGATTAGGCCTAACTCGACTATTTAGTTACATCATTATGTGGAGAGTCTCAACAACACTTCTTTGCATATTAACACCCGATGTTTAGTGTTGATTAAACTTTGTAAGTTATGAAGATAATATTTGGTGCTATGTCATGCCCTTGGATATAATTGAAATCTTCTTGGTAAACCTTTCATTGTCCAACATGAATGAAATTTATAATGATAACATAATATTTATATGTTAAACTATAATAATACACACTTAGATTTTTTTTTTTAATTTTTTAATTTTTTTTTTTTTATGGTTGACTAGTTGTTCCCTCTCTCCCAGAGAGTATACACTACTTGATCTCATGATTGTGGATCCATCTTTTGATTAGTTGTGATGATTTGAGATATCTTGCTTGCTAGGTTGATACATTGAAATATTTTATCATTGTTGCCCCATTGATCATTGATGATTGCATTAATCTAAGTGAACCACTTCTATATCATGATTAAATGATCTTATCTTTACTGAGGAGGAGAGTAGTAATGTATTTGAGACTAAGCTTCTTCTTGTTTGAGTGCCATCACCATTTGAGATGCGCATATATTTCGGTATCCAATATTTTTTATTTCTCCATTGTTTTACCTTCATTTTATGCATCATATTTTGCATATTGCTCACTCATCACTTTCACACAATTTTTTGATCTTAAAATGCCTGTTTTGAAGCCATTCTATTGGTGATGTTAGCTGCATTATTATCTTATTTTCAAAGCAAATTTTCATTTTGTTATACAGTGATAGTAATAACATGTTATATCATTGTTTATTTTTCACTTATGCTAATACAAGCTACATATCTTATAGTAATTTTGAATCAAATGATTATTTTTTTACTTTGTCGCATAGCATGCTTTACCTATGTCTATTATAAGATCTTTGTCAGTGAAAATTATAGCTAAATAGTACCAGAAATTTTTTTTTTTTTCAACTTTGATTGAAACTCATTTAAATTAGTTTTCATGTTATTTGTGTAAAAATGTTACATTGTTTGTGTGCTCAAATGTTGGTCTAGAGAAAGTTAAACTCCACATCGTCATTATTAAGTTATCGAGTCATTTCATTTATAAAGTTCAACTGGAAGCATGTATGACAAGCTAGTTTTTAAATATTTATGATTGATATTTCATCTATGTAGAGAAGGAATTAAATGAGTTATTATTCATTATAATTACAAGATAGAGTTATGACACTAAGACTAATTCTAAGGTGCATTTATTATTGTTCTTTATTGAACAGGCTTTTTATTATGTTTTTTACTCTCTTTAGTTTAGTTTTTTTTTTCATTCAATTTTTCACATTATTTGCATGCATTCTAACACATTTTTCTCTTAAGCTCTTACATTTTTATTCCTTTTTTCTCCAATGCTAAAGTAACATTATAAAATGTTTTAATCTATCTTTTCAACTCTATACACCAACATTTCAATGCTATACCCCCTATTAATTTCTTATAAATCTCCATAACATCTTTAAGCATCTTGTAGGTGCTCACTCATCATGTATCTCAACTTAAACTTGCTTCAAGCTCATCATGAAACCAACACTAAAATTTCATTTTACAAAAGTTTTCAAAGCCTCAAATCACTTCAAGAGATTCTCTTCAATTTCTTTGCTTGAAAGTCTCGAATCACTTCAAGAGATCCTCTTCTATTTCTGCACATCAAATAAAATTGATCATCTCTACCTCCACTCTTTATGTCCACACAACTACCCTTGCATCAAGCTTTATAATGATAACTTAACTAGCCCATAATATGTAATGATGTTAGCAATAATAACTTCCTTGAGTTATCTTTCATCATAAATGTTACATCTTTTTCTTGAATTTCTCCTAGAGATCACACTCATGCTCTTTATGTATTTCTTAGGAGTATGAATTCAAAAGAGAATCTTAGCACTTTGAAAAATATTTCATTCTCTTAATAAACAATCACATGGGTCATTTAATACAAATAGAGAAGAGACTAGGGGAGTGGCAATCCAATGGTTTTGGAAAGGAGACAAAGTAATTGTGATGGAGATGATACTTGAGCATAATTAATTTTTGAGAAATTTACATCCATACAACAAATTTTTTATGTTTTAAGTTTGATATTTACACTTAGCATTTTTGTGACATAAGTCTATACATGAAAATGTGCATCTCATTTCTAAGAAGATAGTGTTGATAGTATTTTTGGTGTGATGTTAAGGATTTGAATGATATACATGTAAATATGAATGTGTAGAAGTTAGATATGTAAATACATAAGAATTGTGTGGGTATGCATGTAAGCACCCCTTAAAATTTTATATTTTAAGAGGAGAATGTTGGAATTGATTTTTTATGAGAGAAAAGATGGAGGGAGTTGTGGTTGTAAGAATTTAGCTTGGTTCAACTCAAAGCCATATATAGTTTTGTATCACACATATGGTTAGCATCATAATCAAATCTTCGTCATATGAGTGTCACTCAAAACAAAAAAAAAAAATTGAGAATTTTGTCTCGATACAAGAAATAGAAATTCCAATGATTGACGATGATTGGTGATGATGATATTGTATGACCCTATTACTAAACACAACAAAAAGATCGAAGAACCTCAAAAAATACAATCAAACCACGAAAAATAGACAAATACAAAAAAGTAACACGAAGAAGCCGATAAAAGGCTCCAAAAGAATTAAACCGGTTAAGGAAGGTAATAATACATACATAACAACCATCATCACTTTCAATGGTTAGGCAAGGAAATGCCTGCAACCAATCGATACAACAGAGTTCTAAAACAATAAACAACTCGTTCCAACTGAATCACCACAAATATCTGCAAAATCATATAACAAAGCAAGAAGGAAAGGCAAAGAAACTAACCCCCCAATAAGCTTCAAAATGAAGGAGTAAATGAAAAAAAAAGCAAAATCTCATTTCAACATAATAACAAAATGAAGAAGTACAAATAAAGAAATGAAAAAAATGTAGAAGTACAATTTTCAAATACACCCAATTATATGTAAATATAAGAAGTACAATTGCTACAATGATTTTTGATGTGATGTTAAAGATCTGAATGTTATATACGTAAATATAAAGATTTATGTGATAAGACACGTAAACATATAAAAATTGTGTTGTTTACATGCAAATACCCAAATTAATGTATTTTTAAATATTTTATTTCCAAAATACCTAAGAGTCAAAATTTTATAATATATCTTCATCGTTAAGTGCCAAAATAGTCCCACATCATTTGTATGGAGTTGTTTTAGTCTCAAAATTTATAGAAATGTCAAAACAACTACCGTGAATTAATTATCATTTTGACCTTTCATTCTATCTTTAAATATTAAGGGGATTTTACATACATACCACCTAAGACATTATTATTAACATATTTAACAAAAACAAACATTGATATTACATACATACCAACCTAAAATCTCTAATACAAAAATTCTACCTCTACCCAACTTTGTCACCTTTCTTGAAGTTAGGCGGTTCGAGCTGCATAAGCGAAGGCTTCGTGCAAATGGAGGATCTCATGTATGGGCTACAGGTTGGCTTTCGCGATGGCTGGCCGTTTCGAGCTGCTTGAGTTTGCGAAGACTGACGAAAAAGCTTGAGGATGATGGTGATGGGTTTAGATGTGGTAGAATTGGGGTATTATAGATTTTAAGGTGGTTATCTAATGTTAATGTTTGAGTTAGACATGCGAATACCAATATTTTGGTGTTATGTATGTAAATCCCCCCAATATCTTATAACATTTTTGTAGCATTATTTGTATCTAATTTAAAGTCTATTTGAGGCAGCTGCAGTTTATTAAAAAACAGTATATATATATATATATATATATATATATATATATATATATATATATATATATATATATATATATATATATATATATATATATATATATATATATATATATATATATATATATATATATATTAAAAGTCAGACCGTAGCTAGAAAGGTGCTACCGTGCCTAACCAAGACCTATGGGAAAATGCAGATTTTAGTGGCAGTTTTTTTAAAAATACTGTCAAAATGCAGTTTACCCAAACAAAGTGCGCTGCTGCACCGCCATCACACCACCGCCCCAAACGGATCCTTAAGCAGTTATATGGCTCCAAAATGACGCGATTTAATTTTAGTTAATATTTAACCATAAATATTTCAAGTGTTTTAAAAGTTATATTAATTAAATCATGGTCACTTATTCTAACCTAACCTTTCTACACTTTTCAAAAGTAGTGTTGGCAGGAGGCACAGCTACCTTTTCAGCCATGAATTGCCAAAAATAGACTAAGGCTTATATTTGGGCATTTATTTATATATATACCAACTGATTCCTATATATTTACATATCTAACAACTCAATTATACTTTATTTCCATTCATACCAACCAAAGTCTTTCACATCACATAACAAAATGCTACTTTATGTCAAAATTAAAGATATGAAAATATATAAGAATTGAGTGGTATTTATGTAAATCTTCCTTAGATCATTAATTAGGGTGAAAATAGCATCTGGCAGTGGAAAAAAAATTCAGAACATTCTGAGCAACTGCTCTACATATATCTTGTATCTGAGAAAATGTTGGTCCATAAAGTCTTGTGGTTCATCTTTAATTAATTGGAAAATAGATTTTCTTTGGGTATATTTGTAAATTTCTTTGTAAAATATTAATTGATTTTCTTTTTTCATTTTGTAAATCTATTATTATTTAAAAAATTGGAGAATAGTCATAATTATATTTTCCCCCTTCTTCCTTGAAACTTCAACTCAATTTTCATGGCCACTCATTAATCCTTAATTAAATTCTTCTTCTTCTTCTTCCTCTTCTTCTTCTTCCTCTTCTTCTGACCTCCATACTCTGAAAGAAAGAAAATTTGAAAATAAAAGTAATCACTTGCTCTCAAATTCTCTATGGCCTCTTCTTCATCCAAAGCCATGTAAGCCTTTAAATCTCTCTCTCTCTCTCTCTCTCTCTCT
>NEWO01000104.1:1220517-1235517 GCA_003013225.1 Phalaenopsis aphrodite | reverse complement strand
CGGTAATCCATGCAAAAGGAAGAAATGTAAATATTGAACTTTTGTGTGGGCTGACCTGACAAAGAAACATAAACAAACTGACAATATGGGTGTCAATCCTAAACCTATGTCAAACTCATCAACTAACATCATCCGAACTACCCTTGATGGTTTAGTTGAGGTTTGTCTTTTGCTTCATGTTCTGTCTTTTTTTGGATACTTTAGATGCTTATAGTCAGTCGAGCACAATACATTCTAACTCTACAGAAGAAAAGGACTTGAAATGTCGATCCTAGATTACTTTGAAAACTTTTTTTGTCAGCCCTACAAAATAGAGTTATCTCATTCTAGAAACATGCAAAGTAAATCTATGAAAATAGTTCACCATAACACCCTGCAAAATAGAGTTAACATATCCTAGAAACATACAAATTAAATCTACCACAATAATTCACCTACAAAGAAAATTAACACATGAATTAAGATAAATTTTTTGTTATAAATAGTTAATATGTTAAATTGGATGATTTTTTTAAGTTAATATTTTTTTAAGACATCCTAGTCAAGATGCAAATTGCTTTTCGTCGTCATGAGGTTGACGGATTCCCTGATCTTCTTAGCCTAGAGAGGTTATTAGACAATGATGGGTTGCAACGTCCAAGAGATCTTCATAGACCCGGGTAGTAGGGTTAATGTTGTGTTCGATGAGTTTTGTTCATTAGGGTTTCATTGAAGTTTTAGTGTCTTTTTCTGATTATAAGAGGTCAAGAATTTTAGGTTGCTTAAAACTACTTAGCATATTTAAATTTCTTTATGATTTTTATTATTTTATTTTAGGATGACCCAATTAAGATCTCAAAATTCTGTCATCTCGGGTTCGTTAGGATTTGTGGTTTGATTGGTCACAAGTGACTGGAATGATCTTTGTTAGCAGTCTTGGCTTGCCTCCTTCAAAGTTCCTTCTCAAAACCAAGTATAAATTTAAGTTTTAGTGGTTTTTATAGTGTATTTTATGAGTTTTTTTGTAATTTTCAACTTTTACTCTTTAACCCACTTTGTCCCTGGATTAGGTTTATTTTTAAATGTTTTTAGTCAAGTGTGCTTTTATTCTCTTAGGAGAAATCAAACATGCCTTGAATCCTAATTAGTTCATTTTAAGTCTTGAGCATTTGTAAACTTTGATGTTTTAGAACATGTTTATCTTGGGGTTGAAAAATAATGTCCTTAATTATCTTTATTGTTTAAAATTTTGTTATATGAAAGTATACACTTGATTCGGGATGACCTTGAGTATGGCTTCATATGTTTAGAAGGTTTGATTAGTTGATAATTTTTAAATGTAGGGATTTCTTTTGTTGTTTAGTGTAGTTATTAATTTATCTTAAGGGTCTTAAGATCACTTAAGGTTAGCTTAACTCATTAGTTATTTTTTTAAGAAAGAATTAATGAGTTAATACCTTGAGTCAAATTAAAGTTGTTTATTTTAGAAAAGATTTGATGAGTTAATAAGTTTATGTTTAAGTTTAAATCAATTTCTTAAGCTTGTTAAAGAAAAGTTGATGAATTGAGGTTTTTTTTTTTTTTTAATTTTAGTATTAAATTTCTTAATTCATTAACCCTTTTTAGAGTAACTATTGAGTTAAATTAAGTTTAGGGAGACAGAGGGGCAAAATATGCAAAATTTGTAAATTGCACATTTATCCTTTACGTGCTAATTTAATTTTAAAATTTTTAGAGATTAAAAATTATAATTTAATTAGAGAAAATCACTATCCTAATTTTCTTATTAATTTCCATTTGGAATTACATTTTTTTATTAATATTTTATTTTTTTATTATATTTTTCAAAAAAATTATGATTTCATAGAAAATTAGGACATTTAGTGTTTGGAAGTACTCTGTCCTCAAAAAATTTGTTAAGGTTCCGAGGGATAGAGGGAATGGTCTCTCAAGTTTTTAGATTTTTAGATATTATATTTAATTTATTATAAATAAAATCCTTCCTGAAGCATTTAATTAATTTAAAATTAAATATATGTTATTCAATGTAATTTTTCATGTCCAATATTTTCTCCTCTATCAATTAAGTGAGAGGGTATTTTTATTATATTTTTATGATTTTTATTTACAAAGTTGTGAATTTTTAAAGTTTGAATGTAATTTTTGGATTTTATTAAAGGAAAATTGGATTTTCCTACTTTACCGCGTGGCAGTCGCTTCATCATTGCCTACGTTCATACACAAAGCATTGTCTAGTGGTTTGCTCCACTTTTCATGTGTTTTGTTGAAGTGGCTCTGATCTGGTGAGCTAAGATGATCATGTGATCTCATGTGTTGTAATCTCTGTCATCCATTTCTAATACACAAAAATGTACAGCATCCGTTCATTGTTCCTACGGGACATAGAACAGAAAGTCGTCTGAACTCTATCACTAATATCTCGCACTATACTTGACCAAATCGCTTAGGGTGTGATCCTATAGTTTCATCTAAGTGAGATGAACCTTAAGTTAGCATGCATTGTTCATTTTCTTCATAGAAGACCAAATCGAGGGGAAATTTTGGAGTTTCAAGCCATTGCCTTTTTCCAAGAGGTGAGGCCTCAATTGGTTGGGCTGAGAAGCGTCACCTTGGAGTTGCATGCCTCCTCTTTGTGTCAATTTGATATGTGGTTGGGCCTATATATGTTCTAGACCGAAGGGTTGCTCGTGTTGGTGTTAAGCTAGGTTAAGGGGTGTGAGACTGAGCGGTTTTGATTGAGGATGAGATTTTAGGAACTTGTGAAACTAATGGAACAGCTAAAATGGAGTTTCGGTGAGGTTGGTGTTGAAGCCATGAAATGCTCTCAATTTCAGTGGTGGAATTAGGGCAATGGGGTGATGGGGACGATTTGGAAATGGTGGGAGGTAGAACTGTGGGAACAAAGCTAATGTTGGAGGTAGAGGGTTTTAGTGGGAACTTGAGGAGTTTGACTGTGTTATGGATTTCTTGGGTTCTTGCCTTAAATAACCATGAGAGTTCGTAAAAGAAGTTCTGGCTTACTTGGGGATTCCTGGAAAATTCTCAGAGGGTGAAGTGAGGGATGAAGGTGGCTTTTGCAAAGGTAAGGAAACTTTCTCAATTTTTGATACCTTGGGCATGGTGGAGCTCCAATGGTTGTTGAGGTGGTATGGTAAGACCTAGAGCTGATTGAGGAGGAATTGGTCTTGGTGGCTCGACTCAACTTTGGTCCTCCATAACTCCCCTTTGATTGGTTTGGTTTGACCAAGATGACACGGTGGATCCCATGGTTAAGTCTGCATGGTTTGTTTTATCCTTAAGTTATCTTTAATTAATTTTATTTGGGTTGTAGTGGCACGAAAGATCATGTGGGTCATGTGGACTTGCCTTCCAGGGTTAGAAGGCTTGTGCCTATGTTTAGGCCTTGGATGGTGGGCTTGTTTTTAGATAATTGGGCTTACATTCAAGCCTCTTAGAATTAGCCATTCTAACTAATTAGATTAATTAATTTATTTTATTTTATCATTTTTTCTTAATTTGGTTTGATCTTTAGTGCTTTTGGTATGAGCTTAAGTTGACCAGTGGTTTTTCATATATGTTAAATTAAATTATTTTATTTTGATTTTGTATTAAGTTGGTGGTGTTGAGTATTTTAAGCGTATGGTTGAATTTAGTGTACTTTAGTGGTTGTTTTTTTCTCCACAGAGATTCCTAGGACTCTAGGCTCCATGGGTTGCCTCAGGAATCCTCCACCTATAAGAATTCAACTTGGGCTTCTACTAGTTTCAACCCTCATCATCTCAACCAGTAGTTAAGGATTTGAGCTTAACCTTATGACACCCTAAGTGATTGTAGAGTGAGCTTGAAGTTCTAAGTGTGTGTTGGTCTCGTTTCTAAGCATCCAAAAAGGGCCCAAAGAAACCCTAAGGCTAGATCCTAAGCTTATATATAGAGAAAAATGGCCTCACAAAAGTAAATGTTCAAAGTTCAATGATTCAACTGGGATTAAATCAAAGGTTGAATCAGATGACATAATAATTATTTAAACTATGAAAATATAATTTAAATAATAAAATAATGATATATTAATAATATTTTTATCAATTCAATAAATAATTTTTTAACTTAAGACAATACATTTGAATATTCTGAACAATATTCTAAATAAAAAAATTTAAGATATGATATTTCATTTTTTATTTAAATTTCAATATCTTATTACTGGTCATCAAAATCAAAAGATTAAACTTGAATAATATATAATCCAGTCGATTATTTAAAAACCGAACCGGTTCACTGGTTCAACTCAATTCTAACCGGTTCAGTCAAAATTCTATGCACAAACAATTCTAAGCTTAGATCGAATCGGTTCATGATTGAACGAGTCAAACCGACCTCCTGTCCGATTTTTAAAACCATGGTGAGACATACATGCACCCAATTCTAATGTATGTGTGTGTGTGATATGTAAATACATAAAAATTGAGTGTACCTAGGGGTGTTAGATATGTAAATACATAACAATTGAAGGGTATGTATGTAAATCCTCCTTATATATATATATATATATATATATATATATATATATATATATATATATATATATATATTCAGAATTTTGTGATGATAAAAAGGTACTACAACTGGTGTACTACCGACAACTTGCAGCCCGATCGTTCGGACTTTTTCTTCCCTGCCCGCCGCCAGCAAAATATTTCAAATTATTGTGATGTAAATAAATAAATAAAGATTTACGCTCGTGTCTAGGGGTATAAACGAGCCGAACACAAGCGAGCTCAGGCTCAGCTGGTGCTCGACTCGTTTATATTTCGAGCTCAAAAACTGTTTTCGTGTTCGGCTCGTTTGTTTAGCGAGTCGAACAAGAGTCGTTCATGCACAAATAATCATTTTGACAACCCTAATCACATAGTCATAAGATGTTAAGGATTGGGTCAAGATTTAAAATATCATTTGAATCTATTTTCTTTATTAATATATTTAATTGATTATAAATCTTTGAAGCCTCGTAGTTAATTAATTTTTTTAAAAATACTACTCATCAAAGATATGTATATAATATATTAGTAGTATTTCGAGCCAAAACAAGCCAAACACAAACGAACAAAAATTTATTCGTTTTATTCGTGTTCGGCTCGTCAACTTAGCGAACGAGCTGAACACGAGCTTCTTAACGAGCCGAACACAAGCTGTTGGTGAACAACGAGCCGTTTTGACAACCCTATTCATACCCCTCCGGTAGTAGCATATCCTACTCCTAAATTTTATTATTCATGGAAAGATATAATTTAGTTTCAACAATTAAAATATAGATATTTTTTATATGATATTAAATTTGAGTATTTAAAATAAAAATTTAAGTTTTAGGTAAAATACATAGGAATTGGATGGTACGGGTGTAAATGCCTCATAAATAAAATTTATAACTCATGCATTAAAATTTTTTGCATAATTATATTTGAAAGCCATCTATTATAGGAGAAAAATTTGCGTACGTAAGATGTACGCAACGCTGCGTATGTCATGGAGGTTATTCAGATTGTACTGGGGGTCATATTCGCGTTATACCCCTTGTAACATCTCTGTAACTTAACATGTACCTTCTAGTAGGTTTCGTGTTTCTGTTTACATATATTTGTAGGTTACAGGTATGTTACATAAAAGTTACTGAGTGTATAACACGGATATAACTCTCTAATACCCACTTAATAACCTCACTGACCTACACAGCGTTGCGTGTGTCTTACACACGCAAATTTTTCTCCTATTATAGGCACGAAAAGACCCTTTTTTTCATATACGTAAATACCTTTTTCCTATTAAAAAAATGGTATTTACGTATATACCAAGCAATTCCTATGCATTTACATATTTGTCCAACACCTAAACTCCTTTTACATTTATACCACCAAAATATTTCATTTCGCACTAAACTTACCAACATTTTATCTTTTAAAAGTGAAATGCACCCTTTCATGCATAAGATAAAATGCCATGTACGTCAAAATTAAAATATAGGGGTTAGAAATGTAAATACATAAAAATTGAGTAGCATGTATGTAAATCTTCCTTTGTTTTAATTAAGGATAGCTACCATCTTATTAAACTACTCGGCATACTTTCTTCAATAAATATTAATAATAATCATCATCATCATCAATGGCAACCGGAGTTTGCTAATTAACTCGTCAATTTTCTTCTTCTTTAGTTGACGTGGACTTTGAATCAGATTTGACTTTTCATGACCTCTATCAATATATGTATATAAAGAATGGTAGGTGGTTATAATACGAGCTCTCAGTTAATCTTACGTGTCTAACTACTCGATCCTGCACTTTAAAGTATATGTATTCTGACAGGATTGAACTTATGCTAGGCTGCACTACCAAAGAGTCATGACATGCGGCTATATCTGTGTGTGTGCCACAAGTTATGGTCTGTTGGTTAGCGAAGTTCACTGTAAGTCCCCTCAGGTCACGGGTTCGATCTCAATGACGTTAGTTTCTCGAATATTTAGGCACATGGCGCGAACTCTCATCATGAGGCATGGCGCATGGGAAACTGACATTTGGGTCTCTGCCAAATACCAATTTCCTTTTAATATATATATATATATAGTAAGGAAAGTTACGGCTAAATTGAATAATAAGCGTTGAAAACATGAAGTCTTTGCTAATTAGCATGTTTAATTAAGATAATATATTTAGTTTTGATTTAGTCAAACATAGGATTATATGACATGTTTGGTCGGCAATGTTCCCAACGCATGACTTGGTGACCTCCTAAAGTCCAACATATTGTTCCCATAATTAATGGGATTAATTAATTATTAATTAATGATATGACGAATTTTCTCTAGGGTGATTAGTATTATAACCTCAATTAGTGGTTATAATAACTTTTATTATGCAATTTTAAGCAACTTTTTTTCTTAAATTATGTATCGAAAAAGAATTTTGGGTACCTAAGCCTTATATTTCCTTTAAGCAATAAATAAATCAACAGTTGGGAGAAAAAAAAAAGGTTTATTATTAGTTTGACTGTAAGTTTGCTGAAATCAGAGTTCTGGATTAGTTTTTATCGAGATTTGAATATTTCTTGCTTAAAAAACTGTCTTGAGATATATGTCATGCCTTGAAATTCGCGTCAAATGATAGAGATTTGTCGGAGATGTATCAATACTATAGGACAAATCATGACGTGATTATTTCACCATTTCATGTGGCTCTGTATCAAAAGTATTTTTCTTGTGTTAAAAGATACAACAATGCTTATTTTAATTATGGGATCTGACGTTTCCAAAGAGGCAAGACTCTCTAGTTTAATATGTCTTGATTGAAACAATGACTATTCATTTATTCAAATTACAATGGCAGATTTCGAGGATGTTTAATCCGGATGTCAATAGAGAATGACTCGAACAAAAAATTTTGCCTGCTTGATAAATTTTTTGCCTAATACTAAAGAACATAGACATTTGGTGATTTTACCCGGCCTAAAAAATAATGTTGGTTTCGCTCGTGGATTTGATGTCAACTCAATTGAGTTAATGAAAAGTGACAAATTTAATCCGTCTCGTTTGACTAAAAAATATATAGAAAAGGTCGATGAAGTCAGACAATGCTAGAGAACCTATAAGAAAAGAAAAAGGGCAATCGATAGATCGGACTATCACGAGAACTATGGTGAACCGAGGGTTTTACTCGTACTCCCATTGCTTTATCTCCTTCCATCATCGTAGTAGTCTGAGTCCTCCAAGCATCGACGTTAAACGGACGCAAAATCAGACACTAGATTTGCTTTGAAGAAAATTTTCCAACGCTAATTTAGTATTTAATATGTTGTTGTTGTAGTGTACAAGTTGTCATTTTCCTCTACAAGTTGACATTGATTCTGGACGTAATATTTTTTTCAAGAGAAGAAATTCTCCTTCAGAATCTTAGGTTGTACTTCATATTACACTTGAATACAATCATGTTGTGGCCCATATTTTAGATTTAGATTAATTTTTTCATTATAATGTCTTGTCCAAAATTACTATTTCGTGTTAAAAACGCATGTATCTAACTTTAATTGTTCTTTTAAGTATTTCAAGAGCATATTTTTATCACTGAAATATGATTTTATTTCATTATTCTCTTAAGTACAATCACGTTGTAGTGCACAGTTTATGTTTGAATAAAATTTAATATCATTATGTGTTGTCCGAATCCCATCAAAACTCCGTAGTTAAGTGTGCATAGGCGAAAGTAGTACTATGATGGGTGCCTCCTGGGAAGTCCTCATGTTGCACCCCTCTATTTTATTATCTCGGGTCTATTTTTCAAAGAGATGGTGATATAGATGGGGATGTTATTAGTAGAATTCAAGTTGGTTGATTGAAGTGGATGAATGTTTCAGGCCTAATGTGTGATAAAAAAAGGTACCACTTAGACTGAAAGAAAAAAATTTATAAGATGGTGGTGAGACCTGCAATGCTCTATGGCGTGGAATGTTGGCCTTTAGAAGAGAAGCATACTACTAAGTTAAGTGTTGTCGAGATGAGAATGATTAGGTGGATGAGTGGATTTACACTTAGAGACCAAATGCAAAATTAATATATCTGTGATAGGGTTGGTGTTGCTCCAGTGACAGACAAAATTAGATAGAGTTGTCTTAAATGGTTTGGTCACATTAAACATCGACCATCTAATGACCCTATTAGGAGAGTAGATGTTTTAGATTCGACTTAGCTTTGAATACAACATTGCTTTAGACACTAGACTTAGCCTTGTCTTTCTAATCTTGAATTTTAGGACAATTTTAATCTTCAACATATCTTGTTTAGAGATTTTTTTTAATATTTTCTTCACAACAACACTGTTTTAATTCAGTACAACTAAGTTGGAGTACATATTTTATCATGTCATTAAATTTGTTATCATAATTAGTTGCTCAATCTTGCTATTAGAAGGTTAGAAACACATGCATTTAATATTATCTTTTCTATTTTAGCTAGGGGTAAGCATTCAGTCAGTTTGGATGGTTTGATTTGAGCAAACTGACTTCAATCGAAATCTAAAATCCAAAGTACTAAACCAAATGAAATTTTGATAAAACCAAACTGGTCAAACCGAAGTTTAATTCGATTTAAGTAGTTCAATTTTGCGTAAACCAAATATAGTTTGAAGATATAAATCTATAATGATAACGAGAGAAGATAAAGATTACTAAGCGAGGATTATGTAATATTGGTCATTAAAGAACTTACTTCTAAACATTTCAAGAAAAAAATTACTTAAAAAATTTAATTTTCGGCTTATTCGGTTAAATAAGAAATAAAGTCAAAAACTAAACTTTAACATTTTAAAATCATAATTGATTTTTTTAGTTGAACCAAATCAACCAAGTTGCCTTGATTTGGTTCGATTTTTCTTCAGTACAATCAAATTATAATGTGGATTTTAGCATGAAGTTAAGTTTCTTATCGTAATGTTTTGTTCAAACTTGTTATTAGATGGCTAGAAACACACAACTCCGATATTAATTAATTTTTTTTTGTAATTAATGACATTCTAATCTTATTTTTAGAACATTTTTAGTCTTTATTATGTTTAGTTTAAAGATTATTAATATATTTTCTTCACAACAACATGGTTGTTTTTCCTTTTTTGTTTATTGTGTTCAACACTTAGACACATTACTTATTCTTTGCTTTTATCATGTTGCCCTGACATCATAACAAGAGAATAAGCCAAAAAAGAAAAGAGTTGTCCTAAAGAACAAAAGGGTACTTACTCTTAGGTGCAAACCATCAACATTTAGAGCTATACGTGATGAATTTGCCTAGCACATTACTGAGGGAATGTTAGTAATTTTGAGGAATATCCATAGTGATCACTATATAAGGATGTCACCACTTCAGCAGGATGTACCAATTGTAATTAATCTTCTGAATTTTTGGGATGTTCATAAGCTTATTTTTTTTTATTTTGGTGGACATGAGTTGAGATTCATCGTAGATGAAGTTGGTCTTAAGATTGAGTTTTCTAACAAATAGTGGAAGTCACTTGGATCAGCTCTGAGCAATCAGTGAGGAGAAAATCCTAGAATCAAAGTTAGGCTAAGAATTTAGTTTGAAGATCATTAATCACTAAAAATTTATTTGAGCTTGGATTGAGATCAAATAAAAAATAATGAGCTAAGTAATAATCCAAACCCTTAATCAGGGTTCAATCTTATCGATCGACTCGTGATCGAATAAAATACATCATGCTTCATGAATCACATGGCCACGCCTTAAGGTCAAATGGTGGGGAACAAAGAAACCAGAATCACAAACCGCATATGTGTTTTATGGGTTAATCATAAATCCTTCTCATTTGAATCATTCCCTAGTTTTGTTTCATCTACGCCTCTCAACCTTTGCTCTCTTCCATCTACCCTTTTTGAAATCAATATTCCTAGTTGTGGAATCATGGCTCCAGCAGTCAAGTGAGCCTCACATGTTCAATTGTTTCATTCGTCTGTTGCTTGATATCCTTCTCTTCGACCTCAGCTTCTCTTTTTGCTCTAATTAGTTACTTTCTTCTCTCAATCTAGCATTTTTCATCTTAGATTTGCATCAATTGGATCTCTACTTTATTCTTGTAAATGTTTATATGTTTTCTCATGTTGGCAATAAGAAAAGCTTCATTTTGTTGTTTTAAAAGCTCTTAGGACTATTTGGTTCATTTGTCAATTGCATACTTGCATTTGGTGTTGAGTGTTGACAATTATGAATATGATGGTTATGTTTTTTTTTTCTGTTTCATCAAGCAATTAAAAGGTTTGTTAAAGTCATTTCTATAAATAGGCTTTACTTTATTAGTATGGTTGAAGCTCTTAGGATTATGTGATTTATTTATTGGTTGCATACTTATATTTGGTGTTGACTGTTGAATATTATGAAAGACAATGGTTGTGTTATTCAAGAGCCAAAAATGACATTCAAGCTGGCTCATTTGCAACACGTGCGAGCTTAAAAATCGCTCAGTTTTTTATCCAAGTCAGATCAAACATGGATGGAATTGATCTTTGAGCCAAATTCAATCCTTATAATGTCAGCTCGATCGAGTTCGAGCCACCCTTATATCGGCTCGAAATTGGATCGTTCACAACCCTAATCAAAGCACGAGACTCTAATGCGGTGGCAGCATTCATCGGCGCAACACTAGCATTACAACACTGGATATGGAACTCAAGAACAATCTTTCAGGTGGGTTTGGTGCATCAGCACTTAGAGCACAACGTTGCAGCCCTAGTGGCATGGTGTTGCATGTTGCATAGTAGCGCCACAATGCAAAGCTAAATTGTAATATTTTATGTGCATTGTTTAAAATGTTTTAATACAACCATATATAATTGAATGCTAAAACATATCAATTAAGACAAAAAAACATTAAAACAATATTTTATTAAAAAAAAAGGGTTCATACATGTACTTTGGAAAACATAGCATAAAAGCAAAACAAAAAGCAAACAGGAAAAAACTAGAAAAAGGAGCTTAGTACTCTACTCTCATGTCCTCTTGAACATTATTGTCATCCATTAGAATAACATTCACCTCACATTTTACTATGTTAAGAACTCTCTAATAAGTCATATATATATAATATATATTTTAAAAGGAAATCTGTATTTGAAGAAGCCCAAATACCGATTTCCCATGCGCTAGACCCCATGATAAGAGATCCCGCCACGTTTCTAAATATTCGAGAACCCAGTGCCACTGGGTTCATTTGGTTTTGAAAATTCAAAATCTTAATATAGTAAAGAGCTAATTAATCAAGTCCTTGATCCAAACATCTGAGTAACTAAATCATATTGATTAGCTGAGATTCGGGCTTCTTCATGCTCAGAAGAGACTGAGGGTCTGTGGTTATGTTCTCCTTCGTACAATATTGCTATGTTGTGGGGCTCATTTGGTGCCCACTCTACCTTCTTCTTCGCCTCACAATTCATGCTCCTACATTTGAAATAACCCCTGCATTTATTCGTATTTATCTATTAAATTTATAATATATTTTTCATGTACATAAAATCAAAAAATGTGTGCATCTCTCTCTCTCTCTCTCTCTCTCTCTCTCTCTCTCTCTCTCTATATATATATGCATGCATAAGATAGTTGTTATACACAGGCGATTATTACGTCTGGAATTAACACATGCGAATTGGTGATATTTGATAGTATTCGTAGTATTTTTTCGCTCCAGTACCACCAATAATATCTAAATACTACGTAATCCGCATCCATCCGCACCTATCTTATCCGGATGTAATCATTTCTCATTATAAACACACTCATGTTTAATTATATTTACGTACCTATTCTTCTGTCTCCTTCTAATGTACTTTTGCCCATATTTCTTCCATTTATATCCATCTTCTGGGATTGCAATTGGACCGTTGTTCCATTCAAGAGCTGCTCTTTGCCTCCGCACTTGTTCTTCAACACTGTTTATATATATATATATATATATATAAAGATGAACATCATTAGTCTAAGCAAAGTCAAGAAATTAATTAAATAGCAAGCTACACGTGCAATATTCATAATTAAAACATATTTTAATTTCAGTATATGGCCATCCTTATAATTAAGCACCACATGATTATCTTGGGGACAGACAAACATGAATTAGAAAGCTACTTTTATCTATACCACATAAACCTTTGCCCCCCACCAAAAAAAGTTCTATTTTTCTAATATATATATATATATATATACATATGTTGTCAGTCGTGACATGTTCGTAGAGCAACTTGTTTGAAGGTCGTGAGTCCCTTTAGATCATGGGTTTGGATCCCTTTCTGGCTAGCTTGCCTGTAGTGAGAACCGTCCTCGAACAGTTATGCATATGAGGGTGATCGGGACCTCGTATAATAGCCTCCATCCATTTTTTTGAAATATATATGCCTTAATGTCATGATTTATGTATGAAGAGGTGTAATTCAGTTATAGAAACGTGATGATGTTGTTATTTTTTATTTAATGTCAAGGAATTGAATGATATGCATGAAAATATTAATATTTAAGAGTTAAATATGTAAATACATGCAAATGGTGTTGTATGTAAATGACACAATTATTTATAAGGAACAAAATATAGATATGCATGAGATGATTAAAATTTAGTAGGCATGAAAAGATGGGGGCATGTTCATACATATAGCATATAACTCTTATGCAACATATCTTACACCTAAAATTTTATATTTACGCTTATAACCCTCAAATCTTAGCATCATATGAAAAATATAGCAGTATTATCACTCTCTTAAACTGACATGCATATTTTCATGTGTATTTTTAGAACACCAAAGTACTATATATATGCAAATATGAGAGTTTAGGCATGAGATAATTTCAATATAAAAGACAGAAAAGAGAATCAATGCTTAAAAGTTAGATAGAGCATGAAATCATTCTATACAGCATAACTGCAATATTAACTAGGGTCCGTTTGGGGCAGCTTGTGCGTTTCAGGATAAGCTGCTTATCCTGAAACTCGGCTAGCGGCCTGTGTTTAGTGTAAAAACCCAAACACAGGTTCGATAAGCTGGCGAAACGCGCAAAACAAATGGTACGACGGTGTTTTGAAATGTTGTATGTACTTATAAGCTGCCCCAAACAGACAGTAAGTCTGCATAACAAGTTATGTTTTGCAGAAAAAACATTTAAAAGATCTTCATCTTACCATTTTTCATACATGGAGTTACTAAAATAAGTAATTTTTATTACAAAAAACTGCTATCTTGGCATAAAAGTTAACTTTTTTAAGAAAATAAATCAAAAAAAGAAAAGAAAAATAAAAAAATTAAAAGAACTTACTTGATGGTGGCTTCAGAAGATGCCATGGATTCCATAGAAGAGAGAAACTGTAATGATTTGAAGAAGAAGAAGAAGAAGAAGAAGGAGGAGGAGGAGGAGGAGGAGGAGGAGGAGGAGGAGGAGGGGGGGAAGAGAAGAAAAGGGTATGGGGCTAAATTAACAGCTGTGTGGCAATGGAGGATCAGATGTAGTTTCTGGGAAGAAGAGGGCTGGACTTTTTGAAGCAAGAAGAAAATTGTTTTGTTATGATTTACTTGTACTGTGGAGTTTTACATGGTTTAACTGAGCATAAGAAAAAAAGACATTTTTAAAAAAATAAATTAAAAATAAGATATTAGTTGGAGACATCTTAGAAAATTATTAATTTTGATATTATATTATGATTTCTTGAAATCCTAACTATAATTTGTTTTGAAATTAATTATGATTATTACTTCATGTTATGAAATTATTATAGGGCAAATTCTAGTAATATTATCATATCTTTTTCCTTATTATTTGTTGAGTCCAGATTTGTCCTATGAGGCATGCCCAGAGTTGGGAGCGGTACGAATTAGGGGGAGAGATATAGAGAGTGTCAAAGCGGTATAAAGGAAACAGAAGAGCATGCACAGACTTGTCTCCTAGGAGCGAACTGAGATATTCACGGGCTCTGTGATCTGGCTCCGTGGTCCATTTCATATATGAAAGTAAAGATTATAAAGACGAAGGGGTGAGAGTTATCCCTACAGAGCATAATTCTAAACAAAAAAAGCCAGAAAACCTCCTTTAGATGCATTGGACCATCTATTTATAGAAGGTAAGAGGATCTCAGAACATAAAATTATATGTATTCCCCTGCTTTTATGAAAGGTTTACAAAGTATTATCATTTTTTGTCGTGTTTTTTTTTTTATTATTTGTAACTGATTTGGGCGTCTTTTGGTATTTTTGGATCCTTTAGTCGGCAGACACTTGAATTGATCGACTAAGCTGGTGCTCGTCGGCTAATTCAATATTTTAAAAGTGAAATATGTCTTCTCATAAATTAGTGTATATAGGGGTGTAAATGAGCCGAACACGAGTGAGCTATATTTCGAGCTCAAAAAATGTGTTCGTGTTCGGCTCGTTTGCTTAGCGAGCCGAACACGAGCTGTTCACGAACAAAGAGTC
>NEWO01000104.1:1182657-1212828 GCA_003013225.1 Phalaenopsis aphrodite | reverse complement strand
TGTGAATTTCTATAGTTGAGTGATAATTTGAAAAATAGATGAAAGAGAGCGTTAATTTAATAACTAATTAGATTTTTTTTCGTGTGTGTGTGTGTATTTGCGTCACTCATCGTGACTATTTGGTTGGCATCGAAGCGGTCTGGTCTAAGTTTCATGAGATCATGGGTTCAAGCCCGTCTGAATGCATTTACCTTGAACCATGGGATCGAGAGATTAGACACATGAGAGTGATTATAATTAATTAATTAATTAATTAAAAATTTATGTTTGAGAGATGGAGAGAGGGAGAGGAAGAGGGAGAGAGCCCCGAAATAAAACGTGTTCAAAATTAGGGTTTAGCCAGGATCCCTATTTATTTAATATCCTTCGGAATTGTTCGGTGGGGAAAAAAATCCGGTTTTTGGAGGGGGAGCCGTGGAGCTATTTGAATCACCGTTACCCTTTACCAAAATCAAAGAAGGCTTTCTCTCTCCTGTGGCGGCTCTCATCATCTCTCTCTCTCTCTTTCCTAGGGTTTTCTGTTCTTCTTCTCCACCCCTCTTTCTTCGATTCTTCTCTCTTCGGTTTCACTTTCGAATCATCATCTGCTTTTCACTCAGCTCGGCGTTTCGAGATCCAACCATGGCGGCCGTTGCTTCTGCTGCAGATCGTATGCTTTTCGCCATGTTTTGATTATAGATTTTTTCTTTTTATAAATTTTTTTGTTTCAGTTCGGTTTTGTTTCGTTGGATCTGAATATTTCTTGAGCTGATTCGTTACTGTTCATTCGGGCGCTGGGATTTGGAGGGCTTTACTAGGGTTTACTTCAGATCAGAGATCCGGGCTTTTGAAATATTTTTACATTTATATTTATATATATTTTTTATTTCGCGCCTTTTTTATTCTCTTTTCGCGGTTTCTCTATATTACTAGAATTGGATATGCGATCTGAAATCTGGAAATTGCAATTATTGTTTTATTACTTAATTCGTTCTCTTCCACAGAAGCAACCGAATTGCTTCAGAAGCTGTCAATGGAATCCAAGAACAAAACGCATGAAGGTCATGAGGTTTCCAAGAAGGTATCTTTTTCCTATAATTTGGATTTATTTGAGAATCAGAGTGATAGTTTTATGTATTCATTTCTAACAATTATTGATTATGTTACTCAGTCTTCTGGAATTCAGTATGGATCTTCAAATGGAGTTGAAGCACCTAAGGCCCAGATGCCACTATCAGAGCGTTCTGTAACTCCTGTGCTTCCTGAATATGTGGATCCTAATATTTGTTATCTTCCCAATGGATATCCCTCAACTGCTTATTACTATGGAGGTGATTAAATTTTTTGCTTATAGTTCTATCTAAAATCAATTTTTTTGGAGAATTTACATACATACCGCATAATTCTTATGTATTTATATCTTATAGTTAAAGTTTGGTTTTTGCACTTTTAACACTTTGATGGGATAAACCTATGCATGAAAAAGTGTATTTCACTGTTAAAAAGTTAGTAATGGTGATATTATTTTCTGTGATATTAAATATTTGAGGGTTATGAGTGTAAATGTGAAAGTTTAGGAGTTAGATATGTAAGTACAGAAGAATTGTGTGGCATGTACTTAGATGCCACAAGGTTTTATTGATTTTTAGTTGTTCTCCCCACTTTTGTTTTTATCATTTTTGTCACTTAAATTATTGATATTTATTGATTTATTATTCAATTTTTTTTTACTTGTTAGTGCTGTGTCACTTGAGCTGCTGTTTTAGTTTCTTCAGTTTCTTCAGCTTATCTTGTCATTTGGGATTTCATAACATTTCACTCGGCTGTCTATTGCAGCTTATGATGGTTCAGTGAACGAATGGGATTATTCTCGATATGCGGAAGGAGTCGAGGTGCCACATGTAAGATATTTTACTATTTAGATTTATATTTATACCGGTCTGGCGATGAACCAACTATGTTTTTCATTATTCTCAACAAAAAATTCATGCATTGTTTATGATTCATTGATGTCATCTTCTCACTTGTTATTTTTAATGCTTATGTAACAATTTCACATCTCTTCAACATATTATTGTTTTATTGGTATTTGCGATATTTTAATTTGTTAATATACTTTTTAATGTTTATTTTAACTCGTTAATATAGAAGTAAGAGTGTTAAATTGGGTTCACTGATCTATTCTGAAAATGCGTGATTTGATTATATTCAACTCTTGGTTATTATGATACACAAAACAATTGAGCCGAGATTTGACTAGATAACTAAAAATAGAAATAAATTTATATCCACTCAGTTTTTATTAAAAAAAGGTGAATAGTTAAATATATGTATTTTCTGGGTTAACTTGAAACCCAACCGAGCTTGAACTCGACTTCATTTATTTTGGATCACTTAAGCAGACCCTAACTCAATGCCAACTTTTATATGAATAGACTTGAACCCAAAATTTAGATATCCTGTTTGAGTTAGTTTTTGTATTCGCTCCAATATTAACACTTCTATGTTCAAGCCGAGTAAGAAAAAAGGTAATTTACATATATCTGCGAAATTCTTACATATGCACTCATTTAACTCCTAAACTTTTATATTTACATTTATTTCATTATAGAGTCATAAACATATGCATGAAAATGTATATTTTTTTAAAGTAAAAGTGTTATGTACTTAAATGAGCTACTTTTTGAGGTGCTTTAACGCGAAGAATTAGGTTATGCTTTCCTTTTATTGTTTGATGTTTATTTCCTTGTCTAAAAACTAAAAATTAGGTTATGCTTTCCTTTTATAGTTTGATGTTTATTTCCTTGTCTAAAAACTAAAAATTACATTGCCGGTTTCATTCCTACTTTTCAGGGAGTTTATGGTGATATGTATCACCACGGATACGGATATGCACCTTATGCCGCCTATCATCACTCTTCCGGCTCTCCTATTCCATCTTTGGGTCACGAGAGCCATATATATGGCGCACAACACTACCCATACCTTTCTCCGTATACCCAGCCGCAAGCAGCCATGAACGGAACTTACTCGTCCAACAACTCCAGTCCTCCGACAGATATTAACTCAGCCGCCATGGGGGATAAACCCCCCGTCACTGTTGAACCCATCAAATCTAACGGGAACAAAGAGTACATGCCTCTAAAACAAAGCCCGCAAAATTCCCCTTTGACGTCTAACGGTATGTACAGCAGAGGTTTTTCGGTTGGCGGACTCCCCTCTTCTGGTTACCAGGACCCAAGGTTTGGTTATGATGGCGTTCGATCTCCCGTTCCGTGGTTTGATGGACCTACTTTATCTGATCCTTATGCCAGATCGGCTACTCCCAATGCCGTATCTTCAGCTACACCGCATAATATTAACTTGGAATCACCTAGAAGTCAGAATGCTCATTCGTTTCCTCAACTCATGGTATTTTATCCTGTAAATCATTTGTTTTTCTAACCAAAACATATCTACATAGCACACAATTCTTATGTATTTACATATCTCACACCTAAGCTTTCATGTTTACACACACAACCCTCAAACTTTTAATATCACATAGAGGATAGCACTATCACCACTGTAAAAGTGAAATACACCTTTTCGTGCATAGGTTTAAAACAACAAAGTGCTATGTAGGTCAATGTGAAAGTTTACGTGCGAGATATGTAAATATATAAGAATTGTGTGCTAGGTATGTATGTTTCTCTTTATAAATTGATTTTTGTGAACATCTTCTGTTCAAATTTTTCTTTAGGGGCATTTACATACATACCACACAATTCTTATGTATTTACATATCTAACACTTAAACTATCATATTTATATCTATACCACTTAAATCTATATGATCAGACAAAAATATCACCATCACGATTACTTTCAAAGTGAAAGATACCTTTTAATGCAGAAGTCTATGCATCAAGGTGCTATATGTTTAAATGTCAAATATTGGGTGTTAGATATGTAAATACATGAAAATTGCGTGGTATGTAAATTTCCCTTTTTTGGGGGCATTCACATGCTTACCACCCAATTCATATCTATTTACGTATCTAACACAAACTTATTTTTTACATTTATGCCACCTAAATATTTCATATCACATAAAAATGTTACTATTTTGACTTTTAAAATGTGATTTGCACTTATTCTTGCAAAAGATAGGTTGCATAAATTTAAAAAATGAAATTTAGTTGTTAAATATGTGAATGCATAACAATTGTATGTTATATACTTAAACTTCTACTTTTTTTTAATGCGCATGACATGATCTTGATTTATTAACATCTAACTCATGTAATATTTGTTTTATGACAGGGCCTCAATGCTACTAGACCAACAACAGGTCATGGTATCATGAACAGGATGTACCCAGCCAATCAAATCTATGGACAGTGTGGTAATTCTTACCGGTCCGGTTTTGGGTTCGGATCGAATTTGTATGATTCTCATCTCAACGATCGATGGGGGATGTCGTCGTTTGACGGAAAATACAAGCCCAGAGGCCGCGGCAATGGCTTTTACGGTTACGGGAATGAGAATTTTAATGGATTAAGCGAGTTAAGCAGAGGACCGAGAGCAAATCGCTCGAAAAATTACAAGAGTCCTCTCTCTAATGTCACCTTAGCAACGAAAGGGCAGCCCCTCCCCACAAATGAAAGCATTGTGGATCCCTACAGAGAACAATACAACAGAGCGGATTTCTCTGATATGTACTCGGAGGCGAAGTTTTTTGTTATAAAATCGTATAGCGAAGATGATATTCACCGGAGTATAAAGTATAATGTGTGGGCCAGTACGCCGAATGGGAATAAGAAGCTTGATGCTGCATACAAGGAGGCGAAGGAGAAGGGAGTCGAATGCCCAGTGTTTCTATTTTTCTCCGTGAGAATCATTTTCACTGTTTGGTTAAGATTTGAGTTATTTAAATTTTGGGGCATTTACATACATTCCACATAATTCTTATATAGTTACATGCATAACACCTTCATATTCATATTTACTTGTATACCACTCAATTCTTTAAAATCACACGAGCAATACCACCATCACTGTCTTATTTAGAAGTGAAATACACTTTTTCATGCATAGGTGTAAATTTCTAACTTTGGGTGTTAGATATGTAAATACATTGGAATTGTGTGGTATGTATGTAAATTTCCCTTGCATTTTTTTACTTATGGTGATCGTTTGATTGGCTGAATGGCAGGTGAATACGAGTGGGCAGTTTGTCGGTGTCGCCGAGATGGTCGGACCCGTCGACTTTGATAAGACGGTCGATTACTGGCAGCAAGATAAGTGGAATGGTTGCTTTGATGTTAAGTGGCATATTGTGAATGATGTGCCAAACAATATTCTGAAGCACATAACAATTGAGAGCAATGACAACAAACCTGTTACAAACAGTAGAGACACTCAGGAGGTGATTAAAAGTGTTTGGAAGATTTACATACATACCGCTCAATTCTTATGTATTTACTTATTTAACACTTGTGTATTTACGAATCTCACACCTAAACTTTCATGCTTACATACAATAGCACTTTGGTGCTTTAAAACGGTGCATGAAGAGGTGTATTTGATTTTTAGAAAAGTATTAATAGTGCTATTTTCTATGTGATATCAATGGTTTGAATGTTATGTGTGTAAATATGAAAGTTTGGGTCTGAGATATGTAAATACATAAGAATTGTGTGCCATGAATGTAAATACCTCTTTCAATTTTTACATACATATAAACTTGCCCATGTAAGAAAAAGTGCCTTTCACATTTTAAATTTTTAAAATTTAGGTGTTAGATATGTAAATTGATATAAATGGAGTGGTATGTATGTAAATCTTTTTTTTTTTTTTTTGCTTAAAAAATATCTTTTATTATGAATTTTTTATTCTTGCTGCAGGTGAAGCTTGAGCAAGGTGTTCAGATGCTTAAGATTTTTAAGGAGCATGTGAGCAAAACATCCATTTTGGATGATTTTTCGTTCTATGAGTCTCGGCAGAAGATGATGCAGGAGAGGAGATCCAGACAGCAGCAGCTGGTCAGGCCGGTATGATTTGATTTTCGTCGTATTCAATTTCCGTTCTTCTTTATCCCTAATCGAAAAGTGTCTCTTTTATTGGTCGTTGTAGTCATCTATCTTGATTACTTAATTGAGCTCGAGTTTGAGTTCAATTCTACGAGTTTGAGCTGGTATAGAATCATGCCCGTCATTTGTTATGAAGGAGAGAAAATAAATCTGATTCCAGTAGCTATTATGGTGAAATCATGGATAAAAAGGAGTGATTTTTTTTTTAAATGATAAAAAAATTGGAAGATTTATATACATACCGCTGAATTCTTTATGTATTTACATATCTAACACCAAAATTTCAATTTTTACAAACGTACTACTTTGCCTATAGGGCTGTCAATTTGGCTCGTTGTTCGTGAACAGCTCGTGTTCGGTTCGTTAAGCAGCTCATGTTCGGCTCGTTCTTTAAGCCGAACACGAGTTAATTTTTAAGCTCGAAATGTAAAAGAGCCGAACATGAACAACAATTTGTTCGCTCGTGTTTAGGTGTAGATATGTAAATACTTGCTAATCGGGTGTGTGGCGAGTGTCTGTAAATGCCGGCGAGCTGCCTTGTCAAGCTTAGGCTGGTTGAAGTTCAACTTACAAGCTATTTATCGAGCTGAGTCAGAGCCAATCCCCGACTCAACTCATTGTGGTCATGACTCATGATGTTCTTTTTTTTTCCCGCCGGTGGTATCTGTAGATGGTTGAGGTTAAACCAGCCAACCCCGTCCAGGAGAAAGGCGAGGATGCATCCAATGCGAGCTCCAGCTCGCAGACATCTTCGGAACCAGTTCAAGTTCTGAAAAAGGAAGTTGTTTCAGTCTGCCAAAGCGAGCGAAAGCAGTGCGGCGATAACTGCTTGTCCCCGGCCGTCGGCGACGCCCCGAAGGGAACGAAACCGCCGGTGATGGCGGTGGAGAAGAGAATTGTTTCCAACGGCACTACAAACTGATGCGAGCCTCAATCTTCACTAAAACAGCAGCTCTCAGGTTTCGGCACGAGCATACTCTTTGGGGAACAGAGATCTGAATCTGAAGATTTCATGGCTGCTGCTGGTAAAGATGGATCTATTTGGTGTTTTAGGGTTTTGGTGGTCTGTTCCACCCCCACTTTTGAAAGTAAGGCTTGATAGTTTGTAGTAGAGATTCTCTTCTTCTTCTTCTTCTTCTTCATCTTCTTCTTCTTCTTCTGCTTTTGTGTTTTGGAGTACTTTGTTTCCTTTGCTGTAATAGCATTTAATTTTTGCAGTTTTTATTGAGATATGGAGTATGATGTCTTCTTCATATATTGATGGAGCTTCAGAGGAACAACACTAAAATTCTCTGCATTAATCTTTATATTTATTTATATAATATTTAATTATTTAAATGGAACCAAGATGTTTGTATAAAAATAAGTTTAGGAAATTTACACACATAACACAATTCCTTTTCTATTTGCATTTTTACCCCCCTAAAGTTTGATATTTACACTTATAATATATTGGTGTTATATAAACTTTTATTTAATTCTCTCTATTTTTATTGGTTGGGTTTTTGTAAATATTCAAACTTGGGCCTATTCCATCCTAAAACCCTAGTCCCGGGTCCTTCGGGTTCTTGTCACCCTCGCCTTTTCATGTCCCGAGTTTTTGAAAGAAATTGGTCGTTGGTTGGGTCGTTAAGATGCGAAGGTGAAACGTCTCGTTTCTGAGTGATTAACACTTAGCCATATATACTTAGTTTTCCTTGCTCATCCTCGAGTGTTCAAGGTACTCGGCTCTCGAGTGACTGGCTTCGGTAGGCCAGTTTGGGATACTCGGCCTCTGACGGCTGACCTCAGGCAGTCGGTCTTGCTCGTCCGGCCTTGAGTGCTCGGCCTCGGGTGCCTTATGATTTTCAACAACCTAATTCATGATGAATTGGACGGTTAGAATACACAAAATGAATTTTGTGGTATATTTGTAAATGCTCGAGTAATAATTTTTAGGGTAATATACATACATCTCGCAATGCTTATGTATTTATACACAAGTTTGTTATGTATATTTATATATTTTGATGTCATAAACTTAAGTAGGAACAATATATTTAAGTTCAAAAAGCTAGTAATATTATTATTTTTGATGTGATGTTAAAGATATTAGTGATATAAATATAAATATGAAAGTTTTAAGTGTTAGATATGTAAATATATAAAAATTGTGGTATATATGTAAATTTTTCTTGCTTTAAATGGAAGTTTTGTCAGCTTTTGCAGTCATGTATATTATTTATTAAAGAGGTTTATGAGTCTGTTTTAGGCCCATAATTAAGTAATAAATAATGATCATATCTATAAGACATACTCTATAAATTAAAAGCTTATTATATTTTATTTTCTTTTGGGCTTTTGGCCTAACAAAAGGCCCATGTTAGAAACAAAGGAGTGACATGAATCTTTTTAGCTCAACAATGCATAAGGGGATGGATTCTCATTTGTCCAATTAGACCTAAAGATAGACAATAGTTATTGGAATTATGTTAATGTCATGATGAAGGCATTCTATTTTGTAAACTCTAAAATAAAGTATTATTGGATGTTTATTTTAAATAATGATATTCCAACATGGTTCTACAGATGGTAGAATTATTTTGGTGCGAAATTATTGAAACTGCGTCTGACGATTCATGAAGCTCTTTCAAACACTATTAGTTCATAAAAGTGACGACGACAAATCCATTGGTGATTCTGATGATTGGGTCGATGAAGGGCTGGCTAAATCATAACCCACGACTCAAGAGATCGAATGCTAAGATCTAATGATGGAGGCGTAAAATAATAATAATACTAAGAATTATCGAAACGAGCTGGTGTGTGGGTCCCTCCCACCATGGTGGCTACAACTAAAGCTGGTAGGTTAGCTTACTTATTTCAACTAACGATGCTGTGATTGTAAGCTTATGTGTGTGGCGGGGAACACCCTCCACTTTGTTGCTATGTTTTCTCCACTAATGTCAGTAGATTATTTTTTTCTATTTGAAGTGGTTTACTTTTCGGATGTATTATCCTTATGGCAGTTACTTTTTGTTATATTGTACTACATTTGTTGTCTCTTTGTATTTATTTAAGGTTGGTTTGGTTGTTAATTCGGGTGTGCAAGTTTTAAAAGAAGTTTCAGTGTGTTATAAGAAGTCTTCTTCCAGTGTCTGTAAATCCTTCGAAGCATGCAAGTTTTTATTTATGATAATTAAAGTTTGCTGCAAATATTGTCTTGTGCTTCCATTGGTATCAGAGCCATTTTAACATCTCAAACTTTAAGTAAATAGAGAAATGAACTCTTTTATATGTATAGTATATTACTCTTAGTAGACATGTTCAAAGTCGGGGTATATATGTGATTAATTTTATTTAGACATGAACTCTTTCTCTTTAAATTCAAATTCTATTTTAAATAGAATATTCTCTATGAGAACTCGACGTATATAAAATACTGAAATATCAGAATATCCTCCAAATGAAGAGGATCTAAATAACGAGACAATCTCTAAAGTCGAGAAGACTTTGATTTATAAATTAAGAGCATTCGATTTCAAAGGAAAACATTTGATTAAAACAGTTGAACAATCAAATTTTATGGATGAAAATGAAAAAAAGAAAACAACTTTTGAATGCAGAACATTTGTCTAAATATAAACAAAATTGCAAATATATTTATGTTGGTTTAATCAAAATAGTATTTAAACCTTTAAAACTTAAAGGATTAAATGCTTCAATTCTTTGTTGTCTACGAGACTGAAGATGCCTAAAATGGGCACAATCCTTGGTAGGGTTTACTGAAACTAGTTTGTGTCATGGACCAATCTATTTCAATATTTTCCCTAATTTTAGGTTATTTTTAATAGATATCAATATGTTTGAAGTAGTTAAACTTCAAATTCAACTTCATGGATATGATTTCTTATTTGAATCTAAGACAAAAACTCTCATTTATAGAATTTATTTTCAGATAATGAATACCTTATTTCCTAACGTGAGAAAAACTATTTAGCCTATAGAAAAAGCAACAATAATCGAAACTAATTTGTTAGCATCTAATATTACTACAAATAGAATAAAAAAGTGGTGAACAAATTATAATTGCGGAAAAATACCTACATTAGTGTGTGGGTCCCTCCCACCATGGTGGCCACAACTAAAGCTTGTAGGTTAGCTTACGTATTTGAACTAACAATGTCGTAGTTGTAAGCTTATAAGTGTGGTGGGGATCACCTTCCACTTTGTAACAGATTTTCTCCACTAATGTTAGTGAACTATTTTTTCTTTTTAGTGTTGTCTGCTTTTCGGATGCATTATCCTTATGACAACTACTTTTTGTTATGTTGTATTAAGTTTGATGCTCACCTGTATTTATTTAAGGTTGGCTTGGTTGTTTATTAGAATGTGCAATTTTTTTAATAAAAAAGAGTCCACTAACATTACAAAAAACCTACGTAATCCTCTAAAGGAGATTTCGAAGTTAGATTCAGTCCTAGAAGATCAATTACTCTTCCAATTATTAATTTACCTTCTACCGTTCATTTTAAAGGATTTAGAATTAAATTCTTTAGAAATAAATAAAATGAAAAACTGAAAGTGGCAATTGAAATATTATTACACTAGACAAACATCTCAAGTTATATCGTTTGAAGAAAATAATTAAGGATTCAACATTTTTATGTTGTCCCTCAAGTTTATGAATAGAACATTGATGGACAAACATAAACTCAAATATAAGAAACTTTTTATTGTATGATAATATATGTCACAATAACACAATTACATAAAAATTATGTTCCTTTAATAACAAAAATGATTTCCTGTGAATTTACAGGAATATTTAAAGGATAATGGGATAATTGTCTCACAGTAGAACAAAAATAGAATTTGTTGAGCAAAACATGATTTGAAGATATCTTCCAAAAAACAGAAGCTATTTAGAATTTAATTATCACTATACTTGAGCATTTCACTGGAAATGTTTTAGATAATGGTGAAAAAACTAAATCATTATTACAAAAGTTGAGATGTCCCACTTTAACATATTATCGATGGTATAAAGTTTTCTTTGTAAGTTAAGCAATGCAGCTTAGTGATGCGGGTCATCCATATTAGAACCAAAAGTTTTTTGAAGGATGTCCCAAACTTTTCGCTAAAAGGGTTAAGAGATAACTTAAAAATATTTCTGAAATCATTCCATATGAATCTCTAACTTATGAAAAAATTATAAATTGTTGCATTAGAACATACCTAGAAATTTGTTCTGAAATTAAGCTAAATAATAAACTTAAAAATGAGAGAACTCTCTCAAAAAGAACAATTTGGACAATTTTGTGAGCAATTTGCATGCAACTTCCCTCATATCTGTTAGTGTGTGGTTCCCTGCAAAAATGGTGGCTACAACTAAAGCTAGTAGGTTAGCCTACGTCTTTCAACTAACAATGCTGATGTTGTAAGCTTATGTGTGTGGTGGAGATCACTCTCCACTTTGTAGATCTGTTTTCTCCACTAATGTTAGTGAACTACTTTTTCTTGTTGGTGTGGTCTACTTTCCGAATAAGTTATCTTTATAACAACAACTTTTTGTTATATTTTTTTTATTTAACATAAACATTCAGGAATGCTTTATTTTGAAGTTTGTCAAATAAAATGCTTTCATCATGACATTAACGTGATTCTAGTAATTTATTGAAATTTGGTGTGGTATATTAGAGGAGAGAATAATTGTCATATCTTTACCTCAATCACGATGATGAATAATGTTTTGCATAACACTTTTGTTATATAAAACATCCTAATTTGTTTCATCAAAATTGTGGTGTATATCTACGCATTCTACTTGAATCAGTATCTTTTCAAATAGCTCACTAGTGAGGTGAGATTCATTAGGAAAAAATAGTTCTACTCAAATATCGTTCTGCTAAAAAGATGTAGCCTTGCAGTGGTTATCTTTTGGATAAATTTTCAGAATATTTTGCTTAAGCTACTTAGTGAAATAAGAAGATTCAATAGTTACAGAAGTTAATACTTCTTTCATGATTTTAAGCTCTAGAGTTACAACCTCAAATTATTCGTTGATTTCTTGTTTATGAGGAATACCATAAAGGTATTCATGTAAGTCAATTTGTCATTTAGGCATTGAACCTTGATATGCTCGACTTCTTGAGGCACTTCTTTTAAAAATTGCACGCCTTCATGAACAAACCAAGCCAACCTTAAATAAATATAGACAAACATCAAACTTAATAAAACATAACAAAAAATAGCTACCATAAGGATAACACATCCGGAAAGTAGACCGCACCAAAAAGAAAAAAAGTTGTCCACTAACATTAGTAGAGAAAACAGAGCTACAAAGTAGAGGGTGATTCCCACAACAAACATAAGCTTACAACTGCGGCATCGTCAGTTGAAATACGTAGGCTAACCTACCAACTTTAGTTGTAGCCATGATGGGAGGGACACACACTAACTCTTGTCGATAGTTGTCACTATTATCATTGTTATACGCTTCCATCATTAGATCTTAGCATCTCATCTCTTAGAGTTGTGGGCTATGATTTGGCCTGGCCCTTCACCGGCCCAATTATCAGAATCACCCATGGAAATTTTTAACAAATGCATTTTTTTTTTCATTAATGCTCTGCAAAATTAGGTTTTTTAGGCATTTACATGCATACCACTCAATTCCCATATATTTACATATATTAACATCTAAATTCTATTTTTTACATTTATACCACCCAAATCATTCATATCACATCAAAAAAATTTTCACTTCTTTAACTTCAAAATAAAATAAAATACAGCTTTCAAGCATAAGCAATGTGATATATATGAAAATTGAAGTTTAGGTATATGTAAATACAAAGAAATTTAGTGGTATATACGTAAATCTTCTCTTTTTTTTTATAGCATAATAATAATAAATATAAGATTAACATTATCCTCAATCTCTAATTTTTCATTCATAACGCTTACTGCGTGCATGCACTGTTCGATCTGGACCACTAAAATACATCTTTTTGTTTTTTTTATTATTAGAGTAGGGCCCGCTTTAAATTTTTTGAACCACATAATTCTTACATATTTACATATCTAACACCTAAAAATTCATATTTACACGCATTACTCAAATCTTCATCATCATATCATTTTCTTTATAAAAGTGAAATACCATCCTTCATGCATAGGTTTACGACACCGATGTTTCATAAGTGTAAATATGAAAATTCTTTGGGAGTTAGATATAAAAATACATTAAAATTGCATGGTATATATGTAAATTTCTCATATATACAAACATATCAAGAAAAATAATCCTCACATTATCTAAAATTTCATTCAGTAAATGGTTACAGTTAAGAGTTAATTGGAGATTAAGAGTCATATAAGTCCATATCACCATAACTGCCAGTTTATATTAATCAAACTGATTAAAATATACAGTGGAATGCACAGATAAGCATTAATTAAAGTTAATTAAGACGTAATTAAGATAATTGTCGCCTTAATTAACTGGGTAAATACTGGCGCCATTCATCTGGAACTCCCCTTCTGAGCTTCAGCATTCTCACAGCAGCTGATGTGAGAGGAATAGAGAGTACATCATAGTCTTTTGGAGCCTGTATTAGTGATAAGATATGAATTCTATTTGCCCCTGATAAATGGAAAAAATTACAAAAAAAGACCTATAAATGTTTAGAATGCAAAAAAATGATAAATTATTTTGGTAGGGGTACCTTTGGAATTTTAATCAGCTTCATGTTTGCTTCCTCAGGGGATTTATGACCTTTCTTTGAGTTGCATCTTATGCAGGCTGTGACCTTCAGGTTAGAGGAGCAAAAATTAAAGGATATTGTGTAAAATATTTTTTAAAAAGATTATAATTTATAATTACATGTGAAAAAATATGACTCATTTTCAGTGTTTGTTTATCAAAGTTTTGTTCATCATCATCTCATAGAACCCAGCCTGCTCTGCAGGGGCAGACTCAGGTAGGATCTAGGAAGGGCAATTGATCCGTCTCAAATTCAGATTTTTACTTATATGAGAGTGCAATTTGGCCTTTTGTTCATCTTGAAATATCAGTTTTGCTCCTCCTATGATATCACTTTGCCCCCTTGTTGCTCTATCCCTCCCCTTCCACATTGAGTCTAGGGGAGCAGTTTGCCCCCCTGAAAAAAGAGGCTCGTTCCGCCCCTTCTGCTCTGCCTTCAACCCGCTACCCAGAATTCAGTCTTATAAAACTAGTTTAAGATAAGACACGACAATTTGGGTGAATTTAGCTTGAAGATCGTTAGTCGTTCGAAAATTGTTTTGAATTTTGGACGGATCTAGATCAGATCGAAATGAAAGAGTCGAGCTACAAGCCAAAATTTTATATGAAATTTTTTTCGAGCGGACCCCTGCTCAGCTTGAAATCGAATCGTTAACAGCGATGGTGATGTTAGAGCTGTGAATTTAGCTCGAAGATAGTAAATCAATCGAAAATCGATATTAATTTTGTTTTAGATTGAGATCAGATCGAAAAAACGAGTCAAAATTTTGGATTGAAAATTTTTTGAGCCTGAAATTTTTTCGTGCCGACCTTAACTCAGCCCATAATTGGATCATTAACAGTCCTAATAACCAACCATTCAGGTTAAATTCAGGTATACTTAGAATCAATATTGAGTCAATTTAGAGTTTGCGGATCGATTTCAAGTCTATTTCGGGTCAGCAAGTCAGCCTGAACCCAAAACAAAAAATTAAAGGAGCAATTTTTATCATAAGAAAAACAAAAATACCAGATTTTCCCATTTCCATTCGCCACCCCTTGAAATTGGCAGGACGTGGTCAATAGTACAGTCCTGACGAGAAGAACAATACCTGTTGATAAACAGGAAGTGAATCTTAGTAGCACTACTTTTAAAGCAAGCAGCAGAAACCAGTTTATGCATAGCTTCTCACGAATGCCAACATTTTGCTTAAATGAACTAGAAATTTACAGATATAACCTCAGAAAACAAATGCTGAAAGATTTACATACAAACCACCCAATTCCTATGTATTTACAACATCATACTCCCACCTAAACTTTATAACTTCATAATTAAAACCACTTTGCCAGGGCATGAAAAAGATGTATTTCACGTTTTAGAAGTTAAAAAGGTTGTATTCTTCAATGTAAGAAAACAAACTAATTTAAAATTTTTAAGAACACCTAAAACTTATTCTCCTTGCATCAAATCAAATTGTTTTTAGGAAAATTTACATACATAGCACTCAATTCCTATTTATTTGCATATCTACCACCTAAATCTTGCTTTTTTAAGCTTGCATCACCCAAATCCTTCACATCACATCAAAAATATCACCTTTTTTACAGCTTTCCATGCATGGGTGATGAGGTACGCATGTAAAAATTGAAGTTTTAGGAGTTAGATATGTTAAAAATACATGAGAATTGAGTAATATGCATGTAAATATGAAGGTTTGCACATAATAATGTTATGCCATCAAATGAGCATAGAGCACTTTCTACATGCATATGTTACAAGTTTTAAAAGTAAAAAAAATTCATTTTTGCAAAATAAACCTACTGGCAAGTGTACGAATCCCGGAAAAATATGCTTTTTCGACTGAGAGTGTGCTTTATTCTCCTTCTCTTCACTGCCTGAAGCAGGCGGCGCACCTGTAGAGAGAGAGAAGTAGTCGGTGAGGCCGACCCGTGTAAACAAGTCGAGCTCGTGTTATTCAATTCATTTCATCAAGCAAACAAGACGAAATCTTTTGTTATTCTATTTGCAAACCATAGCACACAATTCTCATGTACTTACATATCAAACAACTAAAGTGTGCACATATCTATCCTTTGGTGCTTTAAACCTTTTAAAAAGTGGTGATAGTGTTTTTTTAATATGATATTAAAACTTTGAGGGTTATATGTGTAAATATGAAAGTTGGTGTGTTAGATATGTAAATATATAAGAATGGTGTGCTATGTATGTAAATGCGCCTAAATTATAAAATATAAAGATCAACACCTAAGGGGCATTTTCTTACATACCACACAATTCTTATATATATTTACATATCAAACACTTAAATTGTTATTTCGTGTAAATATCAAACTTTAGGTGTTGGATATGCAAATGCATCAGAATTGTGTGGTATGCATGTAAATTTCCCTACACATGAATGCATATAAATATAAATGCACACATGCAGATATAACACGTACTTTTACGCATGGATAAACATAATCAAGCTATCATCGAGCCGACCACTATCATATCTGTTTGGCTCATTAAACATTAAGAGCTTATAAAAATTGCTCAAACTCGAGCTAATTATTGAGCTGAACTCAATCGAACATGAATAAAGATTTACATACATACCACTCAATTCCTATGTATTTACATGTCTTTAAGACCTAAATTTCAATTTTTACGTACATGCCGCCTAACATATGCATGAAAATATGTATTTCTCATTTTAAAAAGCTAAAATGGTGGTAATTTCGATGTGTTATGAAAGATTTGGTTGGCAAGAATGTAAAAAAGTAAGAAGTTAAGGTGTTAGATATGTAAATACATAGGAATTGGGTGGGGGTATGTATGTAAGAAAAGTTTTAATACCCTTAAAACAGCTGGAATGTAGAAGGAGCCTTGAGGAGAGGAGACTGTCTGATCATAGTATTCTAGAACATCAGCCTGTCAGATTAATTTGAACTTCAATGTGAAACATCTGGTGGTATGCTGGTAAATATTTGTAAGTCAGAAAAGGATTATATTTTTTTAGCTACATTAAAAAAAACTAAATAAAAATTAAAAATAATTAAAAATAAAATTGATCCCAAATAAGTCCTAAGCAAATTTATATTCCTCATTATGAAAAGTATTGCACAGCGACCGACCTTCTCCATGAACTCCAAACAAATTGCACGCTTCCAACAAACGACGTTGACGGGCCTGCAAAATTACAAATTAAGTTGGATCAATATGCAAAATTATTAGCATAGTTGCATATTCTCACTTACAATATACCAAGTGAATAGTTTTGTAAAAAATTACATGTAAAATAAGAATTTAGTGAGGTGAAAGAAAGTCAGCATAGATTCCTCCAAAAGGTAGTACTACTACCAACATGAGGCACCAAAGGGGGATTTGAATGTTTTCCCTCTAAGAAGCACAAATCATGTGTAAGACAAAGAAGATTTACATACATACCGCTCAATTTTCACGTATTTACATATCTAACACCGAAACTATAATTTTTACATACTGTTGACCTCATTTTCATCATCTCTCCCATCTTTGACCACTTATCATTCTTATCTAGTTATGGTATTCCTTATTAGTGCACCCCTAGATAGTGCTTGGTTGACCTTGGGTCGGCTTGGGTGTATTTGGTTTGACTTAGATGAGCTTGGTTTGACTTAAAAAAGAAATTTTAATATAAATTAAAAGCTAAATTTAATTCAACCTAACTCGTCATTTCAAAATTCATGATCAAAACTTAAATATAAACTTTAAACATAAAACCAGCTAATCCATAATCTAAATAAATTACAAATTAAATTCTAATCAATCCATAATTCACTCAAATCTAAATTAAACTTAATATAATCAAACCATTGATAATAAATCAAATTAAACATTTATTTTTGCTTTTTTTTTTTCCACTAACATTTAATTTGGCTTAATTCTAAAAGGATTAATATAAATATGCATATATATATATATATATATATATAGACACACACACAAAAAATAGCTTAATATTTCAACATAAAATTTGAAAAAAAAACTCAATCAAAACAGTATAAAAACTCTAAATAAATAAAAATTCTTTTGTATGTCACACTTTAGAAATTGCATTTTTATTCATTTAATTATGAAACAACTTAAATAAAAATCAATTACAAACTTAACGATTATGTGAAAACCATATGCATATATACACATTATATTGTTATTTCCCTTCCTTCCCCTCAGGCTTCACTTGCAGCATGGAATGGGAGATCCGACCTGTGAGGATCACCACCCTTAATGAGTGAACTTGCCTTTTGCAACTGCCTTGACCTTAATGTTCAATGCATGCATCATTTAGGATTTGCATAACCCCTTTCACGGTCTACACTACATAGTTAAAGTCACAATGATTATTTAGAAATGAATTAATCAAAACTGTCCTCGATCGATTAAATTTGACAAGTCTAGTTGTTCATCTTTTTTATTAACTCACTCGAGCCGACATTATATCGAGTCAAAACTAAAAATATAATTTTTAGAATTTACAAAAATATCAGAATATTTGTATTAGTTAAAAGCATATGTCTGTCTAGTCCGCTCAATCTACTGGATCTAGTGTAAGCCCCAATATATCCTTCTAAATAATAAATAGTCTACCACCCTCAAGATACATGTGAATATCATCAGAAATTTTACTTATATGAGTTGTTAGTTAGCAGCCTCTTCCAAGTTACTTCTAATTTCAGAAAAGTTAGGTTAGTTTTTATCCCAACATTTTAGACTAGGTTTGAGTTTCTTAACCTTTGCTAGTAGAGCTCACTTAGTTCAATTTCAGAGTCGATTTGTGGGTTTGTCGTAGGATCGACCTTTCCTAAGCATTTCAACGATCTGTTCCGTCGAATATAAGTATTACATTTCTAAAAATTATATAACTCAAACTAAAACATCACTTCAATTTCTAAAATGTAAAACTCAACCATATGATAAATTGGAGTAATCATTAGGCCTCCCGACATCTGGTGCTTACTACTCCTTCATTGGATTCTGGCAATAATTGTTTCAGTTTGAGCTAGTCACGTTTCAAACTCCAAATGATAATTTTTAAATCTATCATTGTAATCCATTCAAAAGTCAACAACTATTTTACTGGTCTTCTTAGAAAATATAATTTTCTAAGATGTAATTGATTAAAGAGACTTGTTTTTCTAAGTATACCAAATTCAAGAATAAAACAAACCGTCTTTCTTGGACAGGGGAAAGACTTCTACTCTGCAACCTCGTTGAATAGTGAAATAATCATAAAGTAGTATTTTTATCCCGAAAGACGCTACACTAATTCCTTGATGTTGTATTCGATCACAAATGAACATTTTCAAATCATGTGAGTGGTCCCTCACAACATTAGATACATACCACCTTTCCTATATGTAAAAAATTTTGTATTTCATTTTTTAAAAACTAAAAATGGCAGTAATTTTTATGTGATATGAAAGATTTGGTTGGTATAAATGTAAAAAGTAAATTTTAGGAGTCAGATATGTAAAAACATAAGAATTGGGAGATATGTATGTAAAGGCCCCATAAGAAAATTGAACATTATCTTGATAAATTTTCTAATTTACTCAAAGTTTTCTGCCAAATGTGATGCTAGTAAGACAATCTATTTCCAGAGAAGCCTTCTTCTTACATTGACGTAGTTTGCTATGAGTTTCTCTATTATGGCTGCGTTTAGTTAAAAAAACAGTAAAAGGATTTCTTTTTATGGAGCAATATCAAATTAAAAAATTGGGAACTCTAAGCAGGAAGATTAACATAAAAACCACTTAATTCTTATGCATTTACATATCTAACTCCTAAACTTCAATTCTTCCATATAAGCCACCTTGCCTATGCATGGAGATATCTCAGTTATAAGAAAGATTTGGGTGGTATAATTGTCAAAAGTAGAGTTTAGTTTTTTTCTCATTTTCCTAGATTTTGAGAAATAGTAATGTTAAAAAATAAGTAAACTCATACAATTGTTGCTCCTATTATAAACCACCCAAAACAATGATATTTACAAATTAACCAACTAGGTTATTTTTTGGAACCACTGAACTGATGTATTTACGCGTGCCGCAATCAAACTGTTGAGAACTTGATAAAAATGAAAATTATGGGTTGGGGTCTTACCATGAATATTAATATTTGAGTGAGAATTTGAACCGATTTGTAAATAGCCCAATGTTTATGTATTTACATAGGTATGTGATTAGCCCAATAAAAAAGGAAGGAGATTTACATAGGTAGCACACAATGTTTATGTATTTACATATCTCACATCTAAACTTCAATATTTATACATCTAGCACTTTGGAGATTTAAAACAATACAAGAAAAGGTGTATTTCACTCCTAGGAAATGCTAATAGTGCTATTATTAATGTGATATTAATAATAGTGTGCTATATGTATAAATATGAAAGTTTAGGTATGAGATATGCAAATACATAAGACTTATGTGCTATTTATGTAAATATCCCCAGTGAGGAGAAACATGGCGCTTACCTGTAAGATATATCAAGCACCAAACCTCTGAAAAAAGCCAACTCATCCACACCAAATTCATCATCTTCTTCCTCATCATCTTCCTCCTCCTCAACATCAGTATCATCAAAACCTTCCCCAACCTTTGTATTTCCTCCCTTTCTTCCCGCAGGAAAAACTCTAACCCTGGCGTTCCCTTGATGCCAACCGCTTCTTCCTCTACTCCTCACCCTAACCGGATTATTCAACCACCTCTCCCCACAAACCCTAAACCTAATCGGCTCCTTCGTCTCACCTCCAAAACCCGATCTTTCGCCGTGAAGAAGCAGCCTCAGTCCCCCATTTGCCGTGAATCTCGCCATTTGAACAAAGCCAAAAACGCTTTAGAGAAAGAATTTTGATCCGCTTGCTGCAAAATTAATCAAAATTAGGTTTTTTGTGAGGAAAAACACGATCTTTTCTTCGGGTGATTGGTGATGGCGAAAAAAAATGAATTTTGGAAGGCAGAGAAGAAGAAGAAGAGGAGGTAGGAGTTGGAAATGTTTGCTTGTTAGAGTGTGGGAACAGCTGAGGGTTCTTATCCACATGCTTGAAAGATTTCTTAGAATTTAATTATAGTATTGTTATGTTTTAGGCAATTACATACACATCACCTAAAACTTTGTTATTTACAAATCAACCCTCCTCTTTCATTATTTTTCTAATACTCGCTCAAGTATCAAAATTCATGGTAAAACCCAACTCAAAAATTTTATCGTAGCACTCGATTAAATAGTTCAAAAAAATTAAGTCGATCATTTTTTTTTTAAGAAACTCAATAGTAAATGTTATTCCAATAAAAAAAAGATTTACAAGATCTGTGACCGACAGCTTCACTATACACCAACCACCTTACACTCACGCAAAGAAATAAAAACATAAGAAACCATCAATCACTAAGTACAGCTCACGCAAAAAAAATCTAAAAAATACTATCACATCAAATATAAGGAGTTTCTAAACAATTACCATGAATAAGAAGAAAAAACTCATGAGGTATTCAAACTGAAAATATGAAGTATTGTTTCTCCAACCCACTCTTAACAACCTAATTTACTCATTTGTTTCCTTCTGGATATGTAAATAGCCAATTAACTTGCACAATCTTACCTAAATTACCTAGATCAATTCATAAATATCAATATTTCAAATGATATGCATGTAATTATACCATCTTTAGATTGAAGTGTAAAGTCCTCTAATTTGGATTACATGATTCATTTTGGATAATTGAAATTATGGTTTTTTTAATTATTATTCAAAATAGATTTAATGTTATCATATTATCCTTAGTATTGTTATTATATTTTGCTTATTATGAGCCAAATGAAGCTAAAAAATTTATTTCACTTTATTTTGGGGCCTTTACACACATATAACACCTAATTTTTATTTATTTATTTTTATACCAATCAAAATTATATAATCACAACTTTTAAAAATTGAAATATAATATGCATAGATAAATTGATGTGTGTGTGTGTTTAAATGAGTGATATTTATGTAAATATTCCAATTATTTCAAAATGAATTTTGACATTAGACTATTATATAATTAATTAATTTAATTTTAACATGATATTATGACATAAAAATTTAAAAATAATTAATAAATTAATTAATTTTGATTATTATAGTTTTAATGGATCCTTGCTAAACTACATATGTGATTGAGTTTTGGATATTTTCAGATTAATTATAATTAAATACACTTAAAATAACAAAAATAACAAAATAAAAATTTAAACTTTATTGAAATTTTCAAATTTTTGAAAAAAATAGAATTTAAATTTATACAAAATAATGAAAAAAAAAGTGCTTCATATAAACCCTAAATATATGCTAAAAGAAATTGAGACATTTAGATACATACCACTATAGTCCTGCGTATTTTCGTATTAACATCTAAATTTTACTTTTTACATTAACCCAAAATTTTCATATCATATAAAAAAATATTAATTTTTTAACTTCAAAAAAATTGAAACACTCATTTTACATCATAACTCCTAACGTAGAGCTACATTTGGAGTTCACTGATATGCGGACACGTGGAGGTGACAGAAAAATAATTAAAAAAAATCGTTATAACACAGAGAAATATTCCTCCCGTATTGTTCTGCATTATTCATGTGTTATTGTGGTGATATTCATGTGTTATTGTGTTCTGAGAATATTCCCGATGTTATAATAACACAATAACACATCAATATCACTGCAATAATACATGAATAGCGCGGAATAACATAGCAGAAATATTCTCGTGTTACCGGGCCAAATCACAGGAAAACACGCGTGTTTACTTAAAGTCACGTGTCTGCATATCAATGAACTCTGTACGTAGGAGTCCTGATGTAATATTTTTCCCCTTTCCATACATAGAAAAAATGACAAATATGTAAAAATTAAACTTTATTGCTCGAAATGTAAATACATAAGAATAAAGTATTATGTAATTAAATATTCTAAAAAATATTTAGAGGCACTTACATACCCCCAAATTCTTATGTATTTATGTATCTATCACTTTAAACTTAATTTTTTTTTTTACATGTATACCACTCAAATATTTCATAACACAAAAATATAGTGAAATATGAGGTATATATGTAAAAGATAAGATTTATGTGTCAGATATGTGAATTCATAAGAATTGAGTGACATCTATTCAACAAGCATTATAATGAATATCACAAATATATAATACATATAAAATGAAAATTGCACATTTCATAAAGTTCACTAACACTACTCATTCAGGTATAATTACATAGAGACCACACGAAACATCAATATTTACAAATTAAGCACCTAGATGAATTTTTTTCGAACTATCCAACTGATATATTTATGCATGTTACGATCAAACCATTGAGAATTTGATAAAATGAAAAATACGAGTCGAGTAAGAATTTGAAAAATGGACTAAACGGGGGTAGATTTATAAATAACAAGTTCTGGTTGGTCTGTATGTAATTGCACCAATCTTCTTGAATATTTAAACCATGAAAAACTCAAAATCCTCTTATAACTAATATCTAGATTTATAAAATTAAAAAATAAATAAATAAATAAAAAACCAATATTCATCCTCTTCATGTTTATATGTACAGCTTCGCAGTCCCTCTCAATCTGTCATCTGAAATACACAAAAGCCAAGATGAGAAATGTAAAGATGAAAGATTAGTTGTGTAAAATAAGAGGAATTCAGGGGGGTGTTTGAAAACAACAATTTAACAGGATTTAGTCATAAATTTAAAGTAAATCCAGCCAAACACAAAAAAATATATAATTTAAATCTTGTGCTCTGTTAAACTGAATATTGTCTCTTCCATCAGTTATTCGATGTAAATCCGAATTTTCTAAATTCGACTTAACAGTCGAATTTACGAGATTTATTTTTTCGTCAAAATATTGCAGCCAAATACCGCCTTATAAAAATAGGAAGAGCAAAAGAACAAATTTCCCCTCATTCCCTCTGCATTTTCTCTTATCTTTCTCTCCAACTCAATGCCACTACGTATCACTGGATTCTTACGTATGTATATATCGAACACCTAAACCTTAATCGTTACATTTATAACGCTTTATTCACGTCAAAATCTACGCATAAGAAGATGTATTTCACTCTAAGAAGGTCGGTGACAATCATATTTTTGATGTGATGTAAGAGATTCGAGGGTTATACTTGCAAAAATCAAAAGTTAGGCACGAGAAATATGAATACATAAGAATTGTGTGCCATGTATGCAAAATCCCCCTATATTAAATTGAGTTTCACTGGCAAATACTACACATAATAAATACTCACCATAATAATAATAATAATAATAATGATGAAAATAGCATTAAGTTAAAAACAAAACTGAAATTTAAAAATAAAATAAAATAAGATGAAATATTTGTTTGAAATATGAAATTAAAGTTTACAAATGCTTATTTAAATTAGAGTGGACATTAATTGGATACTGAATAATAATTTAATACAAATAGTAGATGTTGATTAAAGTTTTAGTATTATGGATGATTAAATTAAAGTGAGATGAATACTTCAAATAACATAATTAATTAAATGATTAATAAAACATAATTAGATAATATGCTTAAAATTTATTTTCTATTATATCTAACTATTAGAGACAGATTAACGGTGTTTGAAGCTTTAAGGCAAGTCGGCTGAACGAGATAGTACGTTTATTTTTAAGCTATTGTAACTTCTAGTTTCTTCTAAACCAAATTCATTGATAGGGTACTGAAACTTGATTGCACAATTTTACTGTGATTTTTATGCTTTTGTTATTTATTGGTCATTTCGTTGTGATTATTTTACATTTTTAGCAAGACTACTATTACGCATTATTTAAAAGTTTACATAGATTGATTGCATATTCATGTTGACTGTGATGAAAATCATCTCTTTTATGGTACCAGTGGGGATGCTAAGGTACTCATAAATGTAATTAAAAAAAAGGATATTGATATTGATGTACCTTAATTGACACAATTTTAAAAAGTTCTACTGTGACGGTTATATTGATATAAAATCATATAGATATTTACTAATACAGTAAACTGCATTGGAGTTTTGAACTATCGTGAATGATCGTACTTGAAAAAGTAAACCATTTGATGCTTTAATATTGATTTATAATACTTATGATTAAGATGCAGATTATTTCATTTTCGTTACGTTACTGTAGTTTAGAAGTGTACTCATTGGCTTGTTGTAGCTCATTATTGATGTTTAGTAGATAATGGAATGTTTAAAGAAGACGTGGGTAACCTGAACTAAGATAAATTTAACCGTATTACTTTAAATGATTATCACAGTCCAACTGTCTATTCCTGTCTTAAGAAATCCAAACCACAGGTCGGGTCGTGGAATAATCAACTTCAAAAAAGTTTGCATGAGAAAAAACAGTTTTGATAAGCCAAATGATTTTAGGGGCATTTACTTAAATACCACACAATTCTTATATATTTACATATCTAACACCTGAACTTTCACTTTTGTATATATGCTACTCAAATCTATGACATAACATAAAAAAATACCACTTCTACTAACTTTTTAAATGGGAAATACACATTTTCATGCAAAAGTTATAACATCAAGGCGTTAGAAATGTAAATATCAAAATTCAGGTGTTAGATATGTAAATTTTTCAAATTATGGTCACATACCATTGCTGGATCTTCCTGAATTCTGTCAGTACAGGATATATATTTTCAAATGCAGCATAAGTATCATCTCTCACCTGAAAGTGCAAAAATAAAGTTAATCAGAGCAAGTTAGATAGATCAATTAATGTAATTTTGCAATAAAGAATTAAGCTACCTTAGCTCCAGTAAGAACAATCTTGCCTGAAACGAATATGAGAAGCACAATTTTTGGCTGCTTCATTCGATAGATCAGACCAGGAAACAGTTCTGGTTCATACTGCAACAATGAATAATTACATAAATAATCCTTTAAATTAGCCATTAAATTGGAAAATTACAAAATAGAAGAAATAGCTTCTTATGTAAATATAAAATAATTTAAAATAAAATTGAAAAAAAAAAGAGGGGTCGGATCTTTCATATGACAGAAAATACTACTATTTTAACTTCTAAGAAGTGAAATGCACCTTTTCAGGCAAAGGTGAGGCGGTGTTTGGATGCAACTTAATTTTACGTTAAATAGGATTTATTAAATCCGATCAATCCTAATTTATCAGATCGATGATGCAATGGAAGAGCTCACGAGCGACGGCGGAAAAGATCCAGGTCGCAATCGGATTTACTAAATCCGCATTTACATCATAAAAATGATGGAATGCAGAAAGAGAAAGATGGAACACGAGAAATTCAGATTTAAAGTAGTGGATTTTATTTTTATTTTTATTTATTTATTTTGTTTCGCTGGATTTAAGCAAAATTCATGGTTAAAACATATTAAAAATATGCTACCAAACACCGCCTAAGATGTCATGCACGCAAAAACTGAAGTTTAGGAGTTAGATGTGTAACATGGGAATTGAAAGGTATGTATGTAAATCTAAGACGCACAAACACATTTAAATAAGGAGTAGTGCAACGTTAGACATTTACCGGACACCGAGACTTGCAGACATGCCTCAGACACGTCCCTAATGTGTATGATTTAAATAATATTAAAATAAAAAAGAACACGAGTGTCTTAAATTAGTAAATTAAAAATTAAGAAAAATATATTTTTAAGCATTTACAGCATATTTTTATAGGTAAGATTAAAAAAAATGCATGTTCTACTTTTTCATCTCATTTCTTTTCTCACAAATGAGCTTAAAAGATTAGTCAATCGCTCGACTGGGCTGATATTTCTCGTTATGGACATCTTAATTTTCGAAAGATAATGCTATTAAATTTCTTTTTTATATTTTTCTTAATATTTTATTTATTCAATATATATATATGATTTTTATGATAATGGTGCATCTAACGCATGTTTGTGTCAAACATTTTTAATAATAGCAGTGTCCCGTGTCCATGTCGCTGTATCCGTATCCGTGCAACAAAGATATAAATTTTCGAAAAAAACATGAGGCAATGATGCATAAAACTTACACTAGAGAAGGCACCATGGGAGTAAGCCAGTCCTTCAAGCCTTATGGGAAACTTCACATCACAAGAACCAACAATATTTTGAATCTTAAAATCCTAAATTTTATTATAAATAAATACAAATTAGGAGATTAAAAGCCAAAAAAAATTAAAAAAAAGCAACAATACTTCAAGCATATGATGATAGTTACCTTGAATTTGGCAGGGAAACCAAGCTTCTGAATGATACGAGCATACTGAAATAAATAGAAAAAAATAAATAAATAGCTCAAAAAATATATTTAATAAAATTAAGGAAGATTTGCATACATACCACTCAAATCCTATGTATTTACACATCTAACACGTAAACTTCAATTTTTCCTTGCCTACGCATGAAAAGGTGTATTTCACTCGAGTTAAAACGATAGTATTTTTTGTGTGATATGAAAGATTTGGGTGGTGTAAATGTAAGAACTAAAGTTTGAGTGTTAGATACATAAATACATAAGAATTAGGTGGTATGTATGTAAATACCTGTAAAGTTAGCTACATTACACATTGTTATGCATATAAAATGATGCTGAAAAGTGTTGTAGTACCTTCCGAGCAGCAAGCTTGGACTGAAGCTCACTCTTAGCTCCAGTGCACACCTGAGACATTAGAAGGTTAGAACGGGCAACAATCAATAAATACCAAAAAAAAGAAGGGGCATTTACATACTTACCACCCAATTCCTATGTATTAACATATCAACCCCCCAAACTTCAATTTTTACCTACAGATTGGCATAGGTTGGGTGGTTTGTAGCGTAAAAATTGAAGTTTAGGAAAAAAAAAAAATTTATGAGGCAAATATTTTAGGTTTCGATATCATATGGAAGATTTCCCATGATATTTTAATAATTAAAAATGAAAGAGAAGAATAAATAAAAGATAAAAATACATATTTAAGTATGGAAGATTTACAAACATACCACTCAATTCCTATGTGTTTACATATCTAGCACCTAACTTCAACATTTACATGCATGCCACGTTGCCCGTGCATGAAAAAAGTGTATTTCACCTTTTAAATGTTAAAATGGCGGTATTATTGAAGTTACGTGAAAGATTTGCGTGGTATAAATCTAAAAAAGCAAACTTTAGATGTCAGATATGTAAATGCATAGGAATTAGGTGGTATGCATGTAAATGACCTTTAAATATTATAATTCTGATAACTTGGCAAGTTGAATGTAAGTGTTGAGCAATAAGAATCATGTATACAAAGATATATAGGAACAAATACAAGAAAAAATTTGGTGAGGATATCCTAGCCAAGATATACATAAAGGCATGTCATATCACTTCCATCTGCTTTGAAATGCATGAAATACAAAAATAATTAGGAATATTTACTTACATAGCACTCAATCCCTACATATTTGTATATCTAACCATGGAAAATCAAGAAGTAACAAGCTCCTTTGGTCGGCCGGCTACCTACTTATCATGGAAGATTGAATTGGAAGATAACTTTGAAAACTTCTTAATTAGTTTTACTCTCTTCTAATTTATTTAATTTTTGTTAATTTTATTTCAGAATTATTTACTTTTCAAATTTAGATTTGGATATATTTAGTATGTTTATAAATTAGGAGGGATTGGTTTACCGATATGTATATGTATTGATACAGAGCAATGTAAAATTATTTGTATAAATGGAGAACATATTTTGTGTTGAGGAAAATTAAACGATGCACTAAGATATCGACAAAAATGAAGAAATTATAAGAATCAATTGAATGCTTGCATTTAAACTCTCAAGCAATCGAAGCCAAATGTCCACCCATTTAAGGCCCGTCACATATTTAAATTTATATTTCAATTTCAGTTTCTAGAAAGTTTTGAATTTTCAAATTTGGAGGCTTTTATGAATGGTTATAAAAATATAATAAATCAGGAAGGTGGTTAACACCTTCAAAAAATTTTCCCCTTTTTTTTTTGACCTTTTTATCATTGTAATCTCTATAAATATGACCAATATATTAGTCGTTGAATGAAATATTTGAGTGAAGGTTTTTTCTCTTATTGATTGGTGTTTGATGGCTTCAAGTGCTATATTTTCTTTGATGAGATTAGGTATTTAGCTTTGTTTTTCTTTTTAGTTATTTATTATCAATTTATAAAATTTACTCTAAAATCTTCACCACCCCTCATCCACATTCTAAACATCTCTTAATATTGATAATTAACAGCCAAAGCCTCAGAACCATTATAAACCTCTCTTCAAATCTCTCAATCAAGTTTAGAGCATATTAAGGCAGTCTTATTCTTTAACCCTCAACACCATTGTACACTTATCTAAAACTATTCATCTATTCCAAATCATAGGTACACATTCTAAGCTAACACTAATAATTATTTTCAGTCATCTACCCAGTCTTAAGCCACCTTCCCACAAAAGAGATATTTCAAATTAACCCAAACATGACTAATTTAGACTAATCTTGGTATTTTAGTCATCATTCCATCTTAAATCTTTTAATAATCCACCAAAATCTTCACATAACATCTTTAGACCTATCACCAAACATCCATAACAATTTTTTAATATTTTATCTCATCAAAAGACCACCCATCTCCATCATATTCAGTATCAGAACGAATTTGAGAAGATGCCAAGTAAAGTTGAATTGTTTTGGGGGGAGTTTCCCCTTATGGTGTACAAAATGGCTCAACCATTAAAATTATGATTATAATAAAATTCACCACAATTAATAAATTAAGTATTAGATTTTGGTGATGATTCATTTGCATGAATATTAAGATGAGTTTGGTGATTCATTTTCTTATTGAATAACTTCGGTAAGTTTTTCAAACTTCCATTTTATATATTTTCTTTATTTTTTTATCCAATATCCACTACATAGCTTTCATAATTATAATAAAATTTATCACTCTTCATAAATTATGTATTAGATTTTAGTGTGGATTTATTTGTATGCTTGTGAGATGAGTTTGGTAATTCATTTTCTTACTGAAGAACTTTGATGAGCACTTTCCCAAAAAGAGATCTTTCAAATCAGCTTTCATTTTCTTGGTGAAGAACTTTGATGAGTACTTTCCCAAAAAGAGATATTTCAAATCAGCACCAAATAAGGCTAATTTAGACTAGCTTGGTATTTTAGCCATCATTCCATCTTAAGTCTTTTAACAATCCACCAAAATTTTCACATCACATCTTTAAACCTATCACCAAACATCCATAGCATTTTTTTAGTATTTTATCTCATCAAAAGGC
>NEWO01000104.1:1145367-1167986 GCA_003013225.1 Phalaenopsis aphrodite | reverse complement strand
AAACGCAACTCCGCCTTTATTCGATTAAAGTTTAGGTGATTTTTGGCTTCAAGTAGGATTTATTTTGAATAGGATCTAGTAAATTTTTCAAAATTTTGAGAAAGTGTTTGACAATTTTAATGAGATTTAGCGGGATTTAGTGCAAAGAAATGAAAAACAACCATGATAAAAATAACAAAGCTATAATTGTTTAGCTTCAATGGTGGGAGATGTAGCCAATGTGCATTAACCCATGTGGAATCTTTCAATTGCAAGACAAGGGCTCAATTAATAGAAAGAAAAAAGAGCAACCAAAAACGCACAGAACCAAGAAGGAAAACTGAAAGGAAAAAAAATTTGTGCCATTTTTGAAATTTTTCCTACAACGTTTGTTCATATCATTATAAGAAATTCAAAAATGGCAAAATTTTGTTGCGACCACTTCCTTCAATATGACATATTTGAGAAGATATGTGTAGAAAACATTGTAGTTGGTAGTGGTGCTCGAGGTCTGCTTAAGCCTAGTGCTAAATATTATGTACTTCATGAGAAAACTGTGGAAGTTGGTGATGAATTATTTTCTTCGCTCAGTCTGAGTGAGCAAATGACACATTTACAGACATGGAAATGACTCCATGAGTGTTGAACCAGAAACGGAGCAAACTTTACCGTATAAGAGCGGAGATAAATATTATGGGAAGAATGTCGAAAGCATGTCACGAAAAAGCAAGAAACACTATGGCAAAGGTACAATGAAAATTTTACTGAAGAAATAAGGTGCATATGCTGCAAAAATGAAGGGAGACATTAGATCATCATTCCCCATACACAATGTCTAAATGATATCAATAAAAGTTATTATTGTTGTGCTCTAGACATTGATGGAAAATTTTGAGAATAAGTTAATTTTAATGACTCTAGATAGAGCATTTTTTCGTCTGTGGATTGAGTAAGTGCTCAGTTGTCACCCACCTTCTACGCATGTCTAGCATGGCTGGAGTAGTTTTGATTTGTTCCTCACAATGTCATTTGAATTATTATCTTGTATTTCTTATGTTATTCATTTAGTTTGAAGTTATGTTATAGTTTTTTTTTCTACTTCTTGTTGTGAAAAACGACGGCAATAAAGCGAAAAATGGAACGAGTAAAATTGCACGCAGAAAAATACCAAAGCGATACACGGGCTTACAAGGTTCGGCAAAATTGTCTACGTTCACCGAGCTGCAGAGAGTTTTATTTTTTCGAGAAATTACACCGTCAAGCGCCTCGAAGTTTACAAGAAAATCTCTATTTTTTTTCTCTCCCTTCATCTCTCTCTCTTACTCTCTTTCTATTAGCTCTTAAGAGGACTTGGCTTGTACTTGCTTGGCTTGACTTTGCTTGGTTTGGCTTCTCCTTTAAGGCAAAAGAGGCCATTTATAGAAATCATGAGAGCGATATGTGGGAGGTAGGTGAACGATAGGTGGGATGTGGTAGTGAGAGGTTGGTGGGAAAGTATGTAAGTGGTATGTGAGATTCTTAATTAAGAAGAAAATTAAAATTCGGTGGACCGGGTCTCCACATTACCCAAAAATTCTCCCACTTGAAGACTGAGACACTAACTGCATCACCTACTGGCTGCATCATCTACAAGCTGTACCGACCTTTTCCTCAAACATGATATCATCCACCTCTGCAACTCGAAGCCCCTGTCTTTATGTCAGAAGACCAGCTGAAGTTGAGCACAACTTCAGCTTCTCACGAGTAACACCCTCAGTTGACATATCACAGTCAACGTAGTCTTGTACCACCAAGCCCTTTCCTGGGTTACTCATGTATCTGCTTATACTTTCACTCCATGAGCAATATCCTGCCCCTGCTGAAAGTCCTTTTCAACAAGTCCAGTCTTATATATCTTACTACCATCAAACACAGTCTGCACTCGATACACCCACTTATTGTGCAATGTCTACTTCCCTGATATAAGTTTTGTCATCTCCCAAGTCTGATTCTCTGGTAGGGAATTCGTCTCCTCTTTCTTAGTTAGCTCTCACTTGCTTGAATTCTCATCTTGCAAGATTTTTTCATAGCTCTGTGGTTCTCAATCATTTGACTGTACAAGATCTGATTTTCCTGCCTTTGGCGCTCTGCCACTTTTCAAGAAATTGACCTTCTTCTGCTCTCTTATAATGCACCTCTGACTCATGTGTCCATGTCTGAGTAAACGTGTAGTCATATATAGTGTGTCAGATTTCTTACCCCGAGCCAGTACTAATGCTTCTTTGGTAACCTTTCAAGTGTCATCTCAGGAACGTGTCTGACCATTTGCAAAGTTCATTTGCTATTGTTAGAGAGTGCAATATCAACGTCTCCCATCCCCACCACGTCCAAAACTTTTCCATCAGTCAGACATACATTCCCAAAGTTACCTATAACATAATTTCACATTAACTCCCGACGGGAAGATGTATGGAAGGAAGCCCCTGAATCTACTGTCCAGTCATCAACAAAACTGTGAACAGTCATAAATAGTGCATCCTATAATTCTTCAGTTGCAACATTAGTGTCATCATTTTCCTTATTTTTAGGATTCATACAGTTCCATTTTATGTGGTCAGTCTTACCACAATTCCAACAGGTTGCCTGCTGACTAGACTTTGATCTTGATCTTTCTCTGTTTGAGTTCCTGTTTATGATAGTATTGAAATAATTCAGGAGTTGAGCAACAGAAACATCTTTCGTCATCTTCAAGTTGAATAACTTTTTCATCAAATGCACCTTGATATTCGTCGATGACTTTTCATACATGCCTTATAAGCCGTCATGAGATCTGCAGTAGTCCTCTCCCTGATGACGTTGTGGGCAACTGATCTCTACAGGGTTAATCGTATAACCCCAGAATCTGTCGATTCAACAGATTTCATTCTGTCTCGTCCATCTTTTCTGGTCGCTTTCCTAGTAACGGAAGATGAAGTTTTTTCTCACAGATGTAGTCTTCTATCTGCATCCTCTAGTAAGAAAAATCTGTGTCATTGAACTTCTCGATCCCCGATGTCATCACTTTGTCTCCGCCCATCGTTCTTCCTTAGATTCTAACCCAAACTCTGATACCAGTTGTTGTGAAAAACAACGACAATAAAGCAAAAAATGTAACAAGTAAAATTGCACACAGAAAAATACCAGAGCGACACACAGATTTTTGTGGTTCGACAAATTTGCCTACATCCATGGAGCTGCAGAAGATTTTATTTCTTCGAGGAATTACATCGTCGAGCGCCTCGACGTTTACAAGAAAATCTCTATTTTCTTTTCTCCATTCCTCGCTCTCTCTTCCTCTCTTTCTCTTAGCTCTCAAGAGGACTTGACTTGATTTTGCTTGGCTTGGCTTCTCCTTTAAGCCAAAAGAGACTATTTATAGAAACCATAAGAGCGGTAAGTGAGAGGTAGGTAAGCGGTTGGTGGGAAAGTATGTGAGCCGTAGGTGAGATTATTAATTAGGAAGCTAATTAAATTTCAGTGGACCAGGTCTCCACATTACCTAACACTTCTTAGAGTTCTTTTGCATTCTACATTGTCTATGTATTTTTCATGTATTTTACTTTATTCAATAAATTTTTATTAGCACCCCGGTAGACTTTCTCTTAAAAATTATTTTACAATATGCTCATGACTTACTAAAGTATCATAGTTTGTTATGTTTAAATATTTTGCACTATTTCCTTACTACTTGTGTGGCACGCATGTAAATACTCCTACATTTACCAAGCTATTCTTAAACAATGCATTTTATACCCTTCATTATGTGCACTTCTAAATACCCAAGATTAAATTATATTTGTGCTATTTACTTGAACAATTATTTTAGGGGAATAAATTCTTAATTCAATATGATATATGGTTGATGAACACTTAGAATTTGATGTTGTGAAAAATGAGTTGATACCATCATATATGAAAAGAAGCAGCTCGTCATATGACAACAATTACATTCACTGTCCCATTTTCACAAATCATATACATGCCCTCAGTATGTCAGATGTTCTCATTTGTTTTCGACTTCCGCCAGAGGCGTTTGTGCAACTCAAAGACTTATTGGTTAATCGAGGCCGATTAAGCGACACAAAAATATGCTTGTAGTCGAGCAACTTAGGAGCTTTCTAAGGGGACTCGCACATGTGAATTCTTTTAGCATTCCCTAGAACCAGTCAACGCACATTTTAATGATGTATTAGGTGTGATAACATCATTAGCTGAAGTGTTTACTAAGTTGTCACCCATCGAAGTGGAATGCCATCTTTTTATAAAGAATAAACCATAATTTTATCTATTTTATAAAAATGCCATAGGCGCGATAAATAACACATATATTTGGACCATTGTGAATAGAAATTTACGGAACATGTGCCACAGTATGAAGAATTTCACATCTCAAAACGTGATGGTCGTAGTCTCATTTGATCGACAATTTCTATTTGTAGCTTTTGGTTGGGAGGACTTTATTGCAATTTATTGAGTTGGGCAGTTAAGGAGGGAGATTTCAGAGTACAATGAGATAGATTTTATTTGGTAGATTCCAGATATGCAAATATTAATGAACTCAGTATGCCCTTCAGAGGATACCACTATCACTTGAGTGAATATCTTTGTATTGTCTCTAGAAGATATTCAGTGAAATAAGAATTATATAATCATAGACATACTCAATTAAGAACTTTTGGTATTGGGGAAAAAATGTTTCAAGTGTTAACACATATGCGTCAAGTTCTGTTTGAGTTCAGACAAAAATTGTGATTGCTTGTATAGTATTACAAAATTTTATTGGTAGCTAACATGGACATGATTTGTATTTTAATATATCTTAAACTGAGATGAAACATGATACTCAATACAATGAGGTGGAAAGCAATGATGAAAATCCTGATTTTCATGCAATAATTGATGAATTTGGGAAGCACAAGTAAAAAGCATAATTAAAAAAATATATTTCTTTCCCTTAAAAGTTAGATGTTTAAATTTCAATTTTTGTTTTTAACAAGTAATCTGTCGAAAACGTTGATGTGCTTCTTAAGGTTGATCGTAGCCTTTTTTGTATAGAGCCGTAGTAGCCTCCTATTTTATTTCACTGAAGTTTGTCATTACGATTGTCTTCATTGTAGCGGTTCACTGAAGTTTGCCATTACGATTGTCTTCATTGTAGCGAATTTGCTACATTTTCTTAGTTAGTCGTGTACTGTTGTTTATGTAATTGAAGTATTATAAATTTGAACCATATGTTTTCCCTTTCAATTATATAGTACAACTTTTGAATAGAGTTTTAATCCTTATTAACTATATTGGGAGCTCTAGCCTTTATTTGCATAAGGTCCAAATTTCTCACATCAAAAGTAGTGTTATAACCACTTTTTAAATGTCAAAATACACATCATCTTGCATGAGTTTAAAGAATCAAATTGTTATTTTGTGTAAATATGAAAGTTTAGTCCTGAGATATGTAAATACATATGAATTGTGAGCAGTGTACTTAAATTTCCAAAGGATTTTCCTTTGTATTCATTCATTGCTTCTAGTTGTAAGTCTTGATGAATACTTTTGGTTTCTTTTGAAGTTTTCCAAGTTGGTTTCCGTTGTTGAAATCCATCACTATCCTGTTAAAGATTGCATTTTTGTAATTGTTGTGCATTGCAAAGTGAGCATAAGGCAATTTTCATTGCTAATTTTGGATCTCCATTGAAGTTATTTTGTAGCTGTTTTTTTTTAAAAAAGTTCTAGTTTTGGCAATGGGTACTTCTGTAAGAATTTCCACTCGGGTACAGACGATATTTTGAAGAGTTCGTTCTTTTTGGTGTTAGAGGTTGACCCAAGCCACCGCCTATTGTTCGTCGGTCCGTAGAATCGGGATTGACAACGTCGTTCTCACGACAGTCGTGAACTGTTCGATTGTGCATCATCATTGACAATAAGTCGTGGATCGACATGCATGGACCCAAAACTCGCATTTTTTTGTTTCTTCTGCTTTGTCCTTGCGAAACAGTCGCGATTAGTGGCGTCGCGCAGGGAGGCTAGATGAATAAGATAGATACTTAAGTTTTGATGGTCCTTGTTGGACTCATACAAACAGTTAGTATCTTGATAAGAGCCACTACTTCAATACCTGTTTCAACGCAAGTAAAGCTAGACCTGGAGCGACCATGTATCTGAGTTGGCCGCGTTAGATTGAGGCAGCTTTGGTGGGAAAGAGACTTGAGGGATAACTGACGGGGGTCAAGCTAAAGAGTGACAATGCTGGGAAGCTGAGCAGAGGATCACACATGCTTTGCTTTACACTTGAATGCTCAACTGATGGTTCCATTAATTGCCTCACTAATAGATCTTCAGGAAGAATGCACTAGACAAGGGGTTGATCTTCAAAAAGAATAGACATGTAGACATTGAGGGTTTTGGTGTCGCTGATAGTTGGGCGAGTTGTGCAGATAACAAAAGATCAACCTTAGGATACTGCCTGTTTGCTATCTTAAAGGGCAGTGTTGACAATTGGACCTTATTTAGTGTCCTATTAGTAAAAAACCAATTTTGAAGAAGTCTAGGAGTTTATTTGTAAAACATTAATACTCTATCTAAGCTCGTGTTATGAATATACAAACAATATTTTGATCAATTCGTTCTTTTAATCCAGATTTACAGGATTTTACAAATACTATATAAAATAAATTCTACTTGCAGCCAAACAACCCCTATGAGGTTTAGTAAATCCAGGATTTATCGTGAATCAACGTCATTCTCGGCTTTACGCGATCTCATGATTTAACCCTTCTTTTTTTTGCCATTTGGTAGGATTCAGTGTCAACCTGCTCAAATCCGGCTACCAAACAACCTCTTAATATTGAACATTTATATCATATGAAACAAAATTTAAACCCACAAAAGCTTAGAGTTTTCTGCATTGCCTGATGCAGTATATAAGTTATGAATTAGCAACAGACATAAAAGAAAGAAAACAAAGAAGATAATCCTGAAAGAGCTGCAGCATAAATTGTCAGTAGAAACTTCCACCTAAAAACCCACATGAATGCCTTCTAAAATTATATTAATATGGACATCTTCACTGCTTCTGTAAGAGCAAAAACATGGCTCCATGCGAAGAAATCTTTTTAAAAGTATAATCGTTTAAAAATAATAAGATTTATGTGCAGTTTAAGCGAAATACATCGGATGGAGCGGAGGAGGAAGAAAAGAAAACCGCTCTGTTATATCGTGTTCGTTGGCCAAATGGAGCGGAGGAGGAAGAAAAGAAAACCACTCTGTTATATCGCGTCCGTTGTCCTGATGCAGCTTTCGTCAAGACTCCAGATATAATATTTTTTCCTAAAATAGAGTCAAGCTAGTTTAGTCGCGAATTCATCCAACATTTCATGTTCTTCCTCGCAAGCTGAATGACCGAATCTCTCATTTATGGTTCTTAGTGATGATTGTTGCATTGGGTTGCCTTGTCATAGTTGTTGCAAGGGAACATTAATTCAAAAGGGGCATTTACATATATATCGCCCAATTCCTACTTATTTACATATCTAACATCTAAACTTTGCATTTTCCAATGTATACCGCCCGAATCTTTCATATCACATAAAAAAAAACATCCATTTTAAGGTTTAAGAAGCGATGTACACCTTGTCATTCATAGGTAAGGTGATATATATGTAAATATCGGAGTTTAGGTGTTAGATATTTAAATATATAGAAATTAAGGGGCATGCATGTAAATCTTTGTAATTAAAAATATAATTGAATGCCACTAATTACAGTCATTAGAAAGACTAACACTAAATAGAATTTCCTTGAGCCAACTTGTAATCCTTGACAATATGTTTCCTCCACAATGTGAACAATCAAACTAAGTGTGTCAAAAATTGACTGGACATGTCGGGCCGATCCGAACCTAACTCGAAAGATTTGGGTTTAGAAATTGACACAAATACTCACACAGGTCAATCAGGTTGAAGTATGATTGGGTTCGGGTTGAACTTTCTAACCCATTTAATATTGTGGTAAGGTTTAGATCAATTTCGTTTTAGACCCAAACCCAACTCGTATTTCCGATTTGACACCACTAAATCAAACCATATAACAAAGAATAATGCAACATACCATGACAACAATGCCCGAATAACTCATGTTTTTTATTTTTGTCAAATTCTAAATTATTTGATCGTGACACACATAAATACATCTATTCGCCACTTCAAAAAATCACATGGGTGCTTGATTTGTAAATAACAATATTTTGTGTGCTCTGTATATAATTATCCCTAAATTTATATGCATATCAATATTAAATTATTATATGTTACTATTAAATATATAATGAAATAAATTATTGTTAAATAAATTTTATTTAAATAATATATAATATAAGTATAAACCATGTAATAAGCTATTTTTTGAGTAAGAAATGAGATTGTTCGTGAGTAGTAATAAACAAGCTGCATTATGTTCAAATTTGATTCATTTAAACTTCGAGTTTTAAGAAAAAAACGATCAGACTTATTTTTTTACTTGTTCGAACAAACATGCTCGAGTATTAATCGACATAAGTTTGAGTTGCTCATCAAGTTGGGTTCATTTACCGCTCTACCCACATGTAGCTATTTTTAGAGGCATTTACATACATACGAGCCAATTTCTATGCATGTACATGTCTAGCACCTAAGTATTATTTTTTTACATTTATGCACGGGTAAGGTGGCATGCTTCTAAAAATTAAAGCTTAGGCGTTAGAAATGTAAATACAAAAGAATCAAGGGGTGTGTATGTAAATCTTCCAATTACGAGTTTGATTAATTAATCAAGTTCGAGCTCGAGCTCAAGCTTAATGCTACAAGTTCTTGCAAGTCCATGAGCTGGCTTGTTTATTGTAAAATAGGAACAAAAATAGAAAGAGTTTAGAAAGCGGTCGTGCGGGGAGGGGATTGTGGAATGGCAAGGGAAAGATACTGTGTGAGTTCAAAGACTATTGGAAGGGTATAGGAGACAAAACCTACTACCAGACAATAGGGTTGACGAGTTCAGCGGCTGTCCCGACTGAAAATAATGGTTGAACTGTGAAACAACAAGGGGGAGGGACCGCCACCTGTTCTGAGCAAGATACACACACAATACTTAAAAAAAAGAGAATGATACAACATTTCCAAGAGCATAAACTTAAGAACAAAGTCACAAAATTGTGATATCACATAAATCGGAATCATGGGATGTGATTGAATCGCAAGATTACGGTTGAATCACAGGATTCTCGGCATCGCATAGATCACTGATCGACAGTACGAGAGTCTCATGATTGACATGGCAGGTTCTTCGATCCCATATCTGTAATGGGACACTCCCACTTTATTTTCCTCAAATAGAAGGAATTTATGATTCTTCTTTGGAAGTTTATGGACTTGATTTATTACCATCATAATAAAGTTATTGTTTTGTTGTGTCTGAGATTGTCTAACTACAAAATTTATACTCGTGTCTATTTCATACAACTCAAAAATCTGTAGTCATTACAAAAATCATATTGATAGAATAGATAACCATCCTTTTTTCGCACAATTAGAACTGGAGCTACAACAAGGGTAGTACTCTCATAAACCAAGCCTCTAACCATCAAATGTATAACGTGTTTTTGGAGCTACATCAGGGGTAGTGCTCTCATAAACCAAGCCTCTAACCATCAAATGTGTAACATGTTTTTTTTAACTTCTCATGCTCAACTGGTTGCATGTCATAGACAAGCTGTTTTTGCAACTTCTCATACTCAAACCGAGACTCATCATCTTCTAGGATAACTAATATTAATCATATTGGAGTCTCTCTCATATTTTGAATTTTTTTCTTGCTGATTAGATAAAACTCAATTTACAGTTGCACTAATAATTATGTTTTGATCTCAATTACTGGTGAGAACAATCTTGTGCTCAGATACTGTATTACTTGAACGACACGTATACTTGAGAGAACTAAGCATAGGCCAAATCATTTATTATATTTTTATAACTTTTTATAACAACATTGTGAATTTTGGTGTCCCTGAGCTAGTTTCCTCTAGTTTTAATGGCAATAAAGAAGCACTCTCTTATGTAATATCAATAGTCAAAACTTGTAAGATGATCTATAAAAGGTGTGTTGGCCATTTTGCTCATGTGGTGGATGCCAACAAATAAAGTAATGATTTAGATAGCATCCCTATGGTTTAAGCACTTGCCATTTGCATTCATACAAGATAGAGTTAAGTTTGTATTTGTCTATGTTAGTATTATTGCTATTTTGACATATGTCAATCTATGCATTATAGTGGAAAAAATAACTATCAAGCTTTCAATTATTAGGTTGGTTCCTATTTTGTATTTGTATTTATATAGGAAATATTTAGGATAATGTTTTATTAGCTCAAAAATTATTAAGTTGGTTGGATTTTAAGATAAGAAGTGATAATATAATTGTTAAAATAAATTGATCAAGGGTGTCATTGAGCCAAGCCAACTCATAAGCCAGCTCGAGCTCAACCTGATAAATAGCCTGTGAGTTCAGCTCAAAGAGCTGACAAGTTAGGTTAATGCAACCCCGACCCGACTCATTAGCTCGTGAGCTGAGACGTTAAAAAAAATAGTAATATAAATAAACTCAAAATGTATTAAAATTTGCGATCTTATCTTTAAATTAATAACAAAAATTAAAAATAATATTTTATATTTTATATCAGATAAGTTTTTTATTATTTAACACTAGCTAATGCAGGAGCGTCCTGCTTCAAACACGGGATCAGAGATCCTGCAACGTTGATCATGTGACATTGGTATTGCCAATCAGGTGACTTCTGCAATTCTCATAGCAAGAAACTCATGATTAAGTTGCACCGCACAATTATGATTTCTATGATATCACGATTCGGAGATGCGCGGCTCCCGCGATCATGGCAGGCATATGCCAAGGCTTCCTTTTTAATTTATTTTATTTTTAGGAAGTTTCATATATGTTGTATGATTGTTGTTCTAAAAGAATGAACGGTAGTATTTGTGTTCTAAGACTTTGTTTTCGAGTTTATGCTCTTCAGAGTGTTGTATCATTTTCGTCTGTAAGTTGGTGTGTCTGTATCTTGCTTTGGACTAAGCGGTATACCCTCCTGGTCGCCCGCACCTCACCGTTGTCTTTCGACCTCTTTTTTCAATCGGGACAACCATCGAACTCATCCAACCTGCTGTTCCGCCACCTACACCATTCCAAAAGCAGTTGAACTCGCATAGTATTTCCTTTGACAAATACTCACCAAAACACTCGATATGAATGTCATTCGTAATAAAAAGAAGCAAAATACCAAGATATAACAACACAATCATCTCCCTAAACATAATATTGAGGTTTCGACTGTATTTTTTGAAACTGAACCAAATCAAACAAATTAATTGGATTCGATTTAATTTTTGGAAAATTTACGTGTAAACCACTCAATTCCGATGTATTTACATCTCTAAAACCTAAACTTCAATTTTTACATATATGCCACCTAATGCCATTTTTTGGTGTGATATGACATATTTGGTTGGGAGAAATGTAAAAAATATAGTTTAGGTGTTAGATATGTAAATATGGACGAACTGTGTAGTATGTTTCAATTGATTCAACTGCATCTGGTGCCTGAAACTAAAACAAAACAAATAAGATAATGATAATTAATCCAATCCAAAATGGCCCAAGCCCAAATTATTCAAATCTGATATTTGAAAAGGTGGAATCCACATGCTAACTCGGCCCAAAATCAACTCAAACAGTTTAGGTTTTGGTTTACTCAAATAACTTGTGTGTAGAGTTCTGGTTAGGAATCCCAATCCATTTAATTTTTTCAAGTTTGGTTCGGGTTGATCTGTCAACTCTAAATCGACTCAAAACTGACCACCGGCCATAAATGGACTCGAAATCGACCCGCCTACTTGAACTTGATCAAATTTGCCCCCAATAGTTATTATGTCTTACGTTAAATGTGTTATATAAGTCCGGTTTCGGATTATCGTGTTGATAACAGGTCGTGTTTGGGTTGGACTTTCTGATCCCTTTAATATTTTGGTCAGATTCAAATCAAAGAGTTTTGGTCGGGTTAAATTTTGGTCAGACCAGAACCCAACCTAGTTAACTTTTTGAAGTTTGGTTCGGGTTGATCCGTCAACTCGAAATCGACTCAAAACTGATCACAAACCAGAAATGAACTCGAAATCGACCCGCCAGTTTTAACAAATCAAATTGCCCCCAATAGCTATTATGTCTTATGTTAAATGTGTTATATAAGTCGGTTTCGGATTATCGGGTTGATAACGTTTCGAGTTTGGGTTGGACTTTCTGAACCATTTAATTTTGTGGTCAGATTCGAATCAAAGTGTTTTGGTCATACCCGAACCCAACCCATTTAGCTTTTTCAAGTTTGGTTCGGGCTGATCCGTCAACTCGAAACCAACTCAAAACTGATAACCAACTAGAAATGAACTCAAAATCAACCCGCCAACATGAACTTGATCAAATTTCCCCCGAATAGCTATTACACATTATGCTAAATGAGTTATACGGATCGGATTTGGGTTGAACTCTCTGACCCGTTTAATATTTTGGTCAGATTCGAATCAAAGGGTTTTGTTCGGGTCAAATAACGATCTTCATGTTATTTCTGAATAATTTTAACTGGATTCAATGTGTCATGCAGTTGGAACATACACCACACATGATTAATGGATCTATAAATGCTCTCTGATCAATGTAGCCAATGGTCCCCTTTCTCTTCCCTTCCATGCACATGTTGCTGAACAAATCTCTGAGTCCAGTTCTGTATATCATTCCCAACTGGTGATACATGAGACATAAATATACTGCAGTTTCACAGACTGTACTCTTTGCTGATTGAGAATATAACTGAATGTAGAGACACACCCAGGACCACACTCACCCTTATGAAGCAGCAGAGACAAATCTGGACCACTCATGCAGAACCTTATTCTGATCATACATACATCTTTCTTTTCTTGAGTTTTACTACTGAGACATCAGATTCAATGGCTTGTCTGAATTTTTAAAGGTGTAGATATATGAATATTAGAGTTATTGGAGTTATTACATTTGTTGTGCCAAAAATTAGAAATCTCTTGTACTGTTTATTGCAGACATGCAGTACATATATCATCTTTGATTTTCTTATTTTCAGAATCCTTGGTGGTAGAAGTTTTCTTAAACAATGTTAGAGTCATGGTCTTATCGTCTCTAATCGTTTTAAGGAGAAGAATCGGACTAGCCGAGTCAGGGTTTGGTCTTATCTAGTCTGATTCATGATCCAAACGATCTTGATACAATTCTGCATTAACATATTGTTTAATGTAATGATAGTGGATGTAATTCTAGCTTTATAATAGAAATGATTTACGAAGAATATGTTTTAATGTCGAGATAACATTTATAATATGATTTACAATGAGAGTAACAAAAGCAAAGCCTTAATCTCACATGGCTTTTATTTGGCATAAGGGGACCAATGACTTCCCACATGGCCTACTGTTCATTTCACCTTTGCATTTAATCATGTCACATTCTTGTGATTCATTGTATTGCCTATCTACTATCGTTCAGTAAAGCTTATTGGGTATTTACTTTAATAACGTATGAAGTGGAGATCTGAAATTTTCAGCCAAATAACATTTATTATGAATCTATGGTTTTTAGTTTTACCCAGCTATCTTTTGGTTTATGTTGAGAAATTAGGGAGAAAAAACCCAAGATTCACGAACAAACATAGAGATTTAACGAGGTTCAACAATTTACTTATGTCCTCAGGAGCAAGAGTGACAGCTTTTTGATTTCTTGAAGAGGAGTACATCCCATTAGAGTTACAGTACAACATATATATGTGTATATAACCCTAGAGTACAATATGTAATTACAAATTACCTCTGTAGCCCCACTTAATGAAACTCCTCCGATTGAGCAAATGGTTCCGCTCCGTTGGCTCGCTCGGTTCCATTCTAGCACTGTCTCTTATCTGGTATATGAGCCATATATAACATTTTACACCAACAAAGCCCGGATGGGAAAAGTGGAGGGTTGTGTTTAGATAGTCGACAACCAGCATTGCTCCTTTTACTTACAGTTTATAGATTAAACATAAAATGCTTTGAAATATATAGAAGCTTCTCAGAATTCTGCATGAAGATTTTATTGCTTGTTTGGTTAAAACTTGAGCTTTCTGCTGCCTTTTTCTCTCAATAATTGATTTGTTTGGTCTGTGCAAAAACTCATTTTTTTCCTGCATCAGTTAAGTATGGCTGTACTTAATATTGTAGCCATCTGATCATTTTCTTCTCCCACATGTCTCTGCTTTTCTTCATATGTGCTGATACAAATAGGGAAAAATATAGTTTTTATATGACATGAAATCACTAACCAGTTTCAGCAAAGGTTTATATGTAAAGGTTCCATTTTTTTTCTCTTTTTATTTATTTATTTATTTATTATTTTTTGTTATAGTGAAATATGTGAGATTTTTGGCAATTTGTTTTTTTTTTAATAAATTTTATTTTTTGGTGAGAAAATAAGCATGCATATCACACAAATCTTATGTATTTACATGTCTAACAATTGAACTTTGATTTTTATATTTATATCATTCAAATCTTTCATATTTCATCAAAATATCACGTGTTTGACTTTTAAAAAGTTAGATACATCTTTTCATGCATAAAAAAAGGCGGTATATATGTAAAAGTTGATGTTTAGATACTGTTGTCTATGTAAGGGGCCGTTTGGGGCAACTTATAAATGTGAGCGCCGTACCGTTTGGTTAGCGCATTTCGCCAGCTTATTCAGAACCGTGTTTGAGTTTTTATACTAAACACACCGTGAGTCGTGTTTCAAGATAAACAGCTTATCCTGAAACGCACAAGCTGCCCCAAACTCACCCTAAATCTATATGAATTGAGTGATATGCAGGTAAGACAGTTATTATTTTTTTAATAATATTATTATTTCTTATTTATCTCTGTATTATACATGCATTATTGATTCATTTATACAGATATATGAAATTGTTTTAATAATTTATTTAGACTGGCTTGACTACAGTCTGTTCCCTATTTCCTGCAGCTGCAAACCTACACCTGATTTTCTGAAACCTGAAAACCTATGCTCTGCATCTCTATTCTGTATTGAGCTTCTTCCAATTCAAATTTCCTTGTTTGTTCTTCAATCTTTTTGCCAATTATGTTCATACAAATCCCTTTCTTTTTCTGTTTTTGCAGGAATCTTTCTCTCCACCTTTGTAAATAAAATAAAAGATTTGAACTTGTATAATCTGCTCCTTTTGTCTCTTGCTTTCCCTAATGATATATATATATATATATATATATATATATATATATATATATATATATATATATATACGTAAAATTTAAATAGTGCACACATAAATAGGTTGTAAACAAGTCGAGCTTGAGCCAGCTCAAGCTTGGACCGTGTTCGATTCATTTGAAATTAGATCACTTTTGTTTAGTAGAAGATGGAGAATCACATAACCACACAAAATGTTATGATTTAAGTTTAGATATAAACATATATAATCTTTTTATTTTGAGCTAAAACAAGTCAAACATGATAAAAAATAGGTTGTTCGTATTCGACACATTTATAGTTCGGCTCATTGACTTAAGGAATGATTTGAATACGAGCTACTTAACAAGCCGAACATGAGCTGCTCTGTATTTCAAGTGTTTTTGAAGCCCAAGTTTATTAGCCTTATTTTTAAATAACATGTTGGATAGACACAAACAATTTCATTTAATTTGATTAATTTGTTTCCTACAAAGCATGAATTATGATAAAACATTTGTAAGAATATAAACTTATAAATAACAATTATATATTTGATTGAAGTACAATATCATATAATTTATTTATTTACTTTATATTTTTTGGCCTCCCAAATTTCATTTATAATTAAAAACAAAATTATCAATTTGTGAACAAGCCAAGGGCCAGAATGATAAAAAAAAGGGTTATAAAGATATGATTTTATTGGTTTCCTTCATTATATATATATATATATATATATATTCTATTATCTTTCAAGCTACATTCCTATGCTTTGTTATAATTGATTTAATTAATTATTTAATGTATATAATTAAGTAAATTTTTTGACTTTTTCAAGCCTATTTATCAAATAGCATGATATTAAAAAGTCAAACAAAGCAAAGTTAGTTGTTTTATGTTGGATTATTATGCATATCATTATGGTTTGTATTAAATAAGCTCAAGATGTTGGATCTTATTGATTAGTGCTAGCTTGAAAAATCATGACATATGACATTATTTTAAATCATCACAACATTATAAAGTCATTGAATTTATTATATTATATTATATATTTTAATTGATGTGAATTTAATTTTTTCATTTATATGAAATACTGAAAATTCATAACAAAATTATAAGATTATAATCTATTTAATTAATATTAGTTATTGATTAAGAGAAATTAAATGAGGCCGGAATTCATATTAGAGAAAAATCAATATTAATTACCACAACTATAATAATTTATTGTTTAATTGAAAGAGTAGTGCTTTATAAATATGCAAAATCAGTGCATTTATTCATGCAATGTAGTTTATATAATGATAACTAGAGGTAAATATTTTTTTATAGTATATTTTTTAAAACAATTCTCCTGACGTCCTGAGCACGAGGCGCACATCTAAGGTAGCTTCGAGCACAATGGCAGTGATCACCTCTGGGACTTGTTTGGTGATATCCGAAAATTGCGACATTTGTCTTTTGTTTCTCAGAGAGAATGTTTTCTCCACGTTGCTTAGGGTTTGAGATTCTCTAGACTAGTAGAAGAAGAGAGAGTAGGCGAAGTAGAACAGGCGGTCAAGCTGTGGAGGCACACTGGTATGACAATCCACATATGGAATACAAGCGGAGGTTGACAAGATTTCATTTATTCTGTAAAGTTTTCTATAGTTTGAACATGTGTACTAAATATATCGTTTTATGGATAGGTTGTGGAGATTGAACGAGAGCCCTCAACCGTCGATGGACATGAGCACAACCACGGGAGGAGGTTCGACCAGTTATGGATCAACGAAAAATCTCGTGCAACATAGATAATTGAAAATCTAAACAAGTTTGATGTTAATAAATTTTAGGTCTAACTGAATATAACTACTTTTGTTTGTATGAGAGATCCTAGACATGAGATGGTATTACGATCCACGAGTATGATCCTTCCGAGTATGATATGTGGAGGGAGGCTGCTGGAGGGAAGAAGAGGGTAGAGTCTATGGGTTAGGGTTGCAGGGGTTTGCTTACAACACTCACCTTTCCACCGGTACATCTATAGCTTCTACCTCTACCACACAAGATGAAGATATCTTTAGGCATGTTGTGCCATTCTTGGCCGAGATGAAGGCCCACTTCTCTCAGATGAGGTCGTAGCTGGAGGTTGAGTTGGATTCCTTTTAACAGCGGATGAGGGAGAGTGACAAGACAACAATAACATCAAAGGATGAGGAAGTGACACGGGACGACTACGATGAGGTTGACGAAATACAGGAGGATGATTAGGAGGGGCATTTTTTTTTTTATTATGTTTATGTACATTTGGACATATATTTTTCTGTGAATAGTGATATATATATTTTAGAGTAAATGTATTTTATTTATTTCATTATTTGATTTGATAATTTACTATTTGACAACAAAGTTATTTCATTAAATGCTTGAAATTATATATTAAATGTTGTAATAACATATGTGGTAATGTACATACAAAAGAAAGAATTTATTTTTTTCTTATTCTAAAGGTTTCTAATGGCTTAACATATATTTTGTGACGGTTCCAAACTTATACATAGGCAAAATCAACTGGTAGTCGATGCACATTTTTACTGACGCCTAATTGACACATAACCGACGACATAAGGTGCTATTTTTGTTCCTTTCTTTTTTTATTTTTAAAGAAGTCTCCAGTTTGTTCATCATCACATACTTTTTTTTTTCAAATAACTCTCTCTTTCAGATAATGTGAATAATCAGGAGAAGAGAGAAACCAGAAAAGACAAGCATATGATAAAGACATCAAATAAAAGAAAGCATATTGAGAGCATACACATGATAAACCTCGTAAATATAGGCCAAGTATATCCACCCAAATAATTTCGAGCAGAAGCATCTTTGACCAATATCCGCCAAAGACTACCTACGTTGACGATCCAAAACCAGAGAATCAGGAGTGTTTGTTTGTTATGGGGTTTAGAGTGCTCCCAAGAGGATGTATCCCACTTCATTAATTACATCTTGGAGGTTGCCCAAGAATACTTCTTATCTGAAGGAGTTTTGCTTACAATAGAAGTGAACGACTAGCATAGGGCTATCAAAGGATAGTTATCTAGCAAGAGAATGCTCTGGTGCTTTCAAAACTCTCGCTAAATTATGGGGCAAAGTGTGAGTCTCTTGCGGTCCCCACATGAGTAACGAGCTCATCGACATATAGAGCCTGTGAAATAACAAAATCATTATGATACGTCAAAACACATCATGACCATAAGGGCAAATGACAAATCGTAGTGTCCCAAATGGTTGGCAGCTCATTAGCTATCAAACTGTCGAGATGATACCAAAAAGGCAAAAGAACCGTCAGAGCTCAATAGGGGTAGTCAAAGGAAGGGATGAGTAATCCCTAGAAGGTAGAAGTAGACGGGGCTGAGTACCACAGACCCATCATCCTAAGCCACTAAGACCTTAAGTTTACCTAGTCGTGAATATATTCAGCCCAACACATCTAGAGATCCCCAAAATTATTCTGTGAATTGAGTTGTTTGTGGGGACCTCAGTAACTCTAAATTCAAAGGAAGAAAACTCTATCCTACGACATCAGGTGAAGCTTCAATGGGTGAGACATATACCAGCAGAAATGACAAGGATGTCTCTGGAAAGAGGAGAAAGGGGAGATTCAGCTACAAAGCTGAAAAAATTCAAGACAAAAAGACTTAGACCTTGTATGGGTTAAGGAGTCTTCTAATGACCTAAGCGCACTAGACAACTACCAAAGTAGAAATCTAATGTGAGCCAGTCTGGTTGAAAAAGCACAAGGGCTTCTTCTCGGGACATGCAAATCATGTGGTTATTTTGAGTGGTTCTTAGATATTGTTGAGGCCCAATTATACGGTAGGTGAGGCCATGCTATTCAAACTGTTTTAAAATCAGCTTGAAGGCCGTGCAGAAAAGTAAAAACAGCTTTTGAAAAATCTTGAATCTTTTAATCATAAAATTTTTATTATCATAATATTTTATTATTATAATTTTTGTAGAAAATTTAGAATTTTAAGTTTTTAATGAGCCTAGATTATAATTTTTGTAACATCCCAGGTAAACTAGAAAGAAATAGAGAAACTAATCCAGACAATGTAAACATGCAAAAAAACAAGAAAACCAATCAAATATGAAATAATAAAAGGTCGGTGTCGCTGGGTCGACGACAACCTAGAAAAGAAAAATGCATTCAAGCTCCGCATAAGTATATGTCTGGTCCTAATCTATTCATAAATAAAATTTAGAATTAAAATACATGCACAAGCATTCTCATCCCTGCCACGTGGTTCAATGTGCCTGACACCTCGGAATCCATGCCCGTTTCTTATTTTTAATACAAGACTCTCTTAGGACTCTAAAAGTACACATGAAAAAGAGAAAAAAGACTCTACCTGCATGAAAACAATGTTAGCGGGAAAACCAACAAACATGTAGCGCATATGAGTCATGTTTTTTTTTTTTTTGTTGGGGGAGCTAAGCAGGGACTGCAGATAAAGGTTAGTAATAATCATTGGGTTGCTCCCCCTCTTATTATACTTGAGTGGTTGGATATATATAGCATGACCCCCGCAGAAGACAATCATAATATACCACAATGCATATCAAAACAGGCAAACACATGCACAACAAAAGACACAAAAGTGATGCATGACTAGAACAAATAAGGTGGCAAAGAATAATAGTCAGAGGCGCCAAAAATACTATCTAGCACACTATCTAATGAGATTGCGTCCTAACCAGCATATAAGTGCTCAGGGTAACTCTCCGGGCACGTATGACTTCGATGGTGTTACCACACCGACCCCTTCTTAAAAATTCAAGGGATTAAAAGGGTGTCATCGAAGATGGACTTTGAAAAGAGTTGACCTTCCATATGACCTCGTCTGCTAAATCTATAATTTTAAATTTATGGTTGTGTTTGTGTCAATTTCTTATGTCACATATGTAGGGTGTCATCATCTCTAGCTCAGAACAATGCATAGCTCATTCATTGCATTCCCGTAGCTCAAGATACCCATCGAAAACCTTTAGTATGTGTTCGGGGCGAAAAACCAGGGTTTGTGACAATTACCGACGATTCAAATTTTCTTCAAAAAATCCGCGACATTAAATTGTTGGATAATTCTCAGTGCTTTTATACAGTTAGAATATTGATCGATTTTGAAATTACCAAACATTTTACCTACTAGCTTAAAACCATCGATAAACTGTCGGTAACTTAAAAGCGACAGTTTTCTTATCACAACTGATGGATTGTGGCCTTCAAAAAAAGCTAAATTCATGTAGCATCTATCTGCAGTAGAAAGTAACTTTTGTTTCAAATCAACTAATTAGCCAAAAAATGATGCTTATCAAGAAGCATTTGATAACCAACAACAATTAATTTTCAGAAGGCTTGATAAAAAAACACTGAGAAAATTCCATGAAAGAAATTTTATAGAAAAACTAAACATATTACAAATATTATATTGAGTCAAGGAATCCATGGATTTTGAAAAGCAAATAACATACTTATAAGCATCATAATAAAGATTAGAACCTCTACCAAAGATATTAATATAAGAAAAAATGTGACAAACAGACATCAAATCAGCTTTTCTACAAATAAGAAGATCATTAGCATACATCATGTTGTTTATTTTTAAGATCATGAACATGACCATAAAGAGTATTAGAAGAACAATGCCACTTGTTCAAAGCAATCTTAAGATTCTTAAGCTTGTTGCATAAAACTAAAACACAAAATAGAATGCTACCAATACTCATTATTATTGTAGGTATTTTTCCTAAGATTAAACTCATAAAATATAAGTTTTTTTTGGTTAAAAAAAGGTATAATTATGTAATCTAAAAGCTATTTAAATTTCTCTAATAAATTATTAGCCATTTCCCATCATTTGTCTCATTCCATTCACATAAGACTCAAATAAGACAAATTAGAAACCAAGTCAAATAAATTAAATGCTTCCTCCCCACACATTCCTTCTATATATCTCCTCCCCTCTTCCTCCAATCCTTACAACCTCTCTCTCTCTCTCTCTCTCTCTCTCTCTCTCTCTCTCTCTCCCTCTCTCTAAGGAGAAAGCTTGTTCAGCTTCTTACTGTGCACCATCAGCTGCTGAAGCTGCCAGCTTGATCTGAAACTCTGATATTATATCCTCTCTCAGAAGAAATTAATGGAGGAAAAAAATATATATACACAGATCAGATCATGCTGCGCGGTTTCATTTGCTGATGGCAGCACAAAAAAACCTCTAATTAATTCATTATTATTATCTTTAATTTCTTTTCAGATTGATTTATTGCTTTGCAGTGAAGAAGAGATCAAGTACTTCTGAGTGATCAGATCTGCATTACTGTCTGTGAGTTCTGAATTTTTTTTTTCTTATTTTGCAGGCTTTTTTTTTAATTATTATTAGTGCATGATTTAATGACTTAATCCCTTAATTATCTTAATCTGTATCTTATATTGCATGCATGTAAGTTTAATGAGCACATGGTTGCATGTGTTAGATTTATATTTAAATAATTAATTACACCCTATTATTATATACATATATATATATATATATATATATATATATATATATATATATATATATATATATATATATATATATATTACCTATTTTCTTCTTTTATTGTTTAATTTCATTATATAAATATTGTTTTTTTTTAATTTTTATAAAAAAGAAAATGATGTTTTAAATGAATTAATTTTTTCAGAAAATATAATTAAAAAATAGTTTTTTTGTTTCTGAAAATTATATATATGAATTTGATTTATAAAATCTGGCCACAGCTCATAAAATTGACTTTTATAATAAAGACAGCAAGAGAGAAAACAATTATATTTGTGGGCTGAATAAATTGATTAATATAAATTCAATGAAATTAATTTTCCAGAGCTGCATCATTGAAATGCATACAAACAAGACTACTTATTTAATTAATGCATTTAGCTGCATATTCAACTCTCTCTCTCTCTCCCTCTCTCCCTCTCTCTCTCTCTTCTCTCTCTCTCCCTCCCCCTCCCTATCTCTCTCTCTCTCTGCAACATTTGGCAGGCTAGGTGAGATAAAGCAGCAGCCTAAGTGGTGAAATATAGTCAACAATATCAGCTTTATTTTTTTTTATTAGTATTAAGACTGGATTAATTACTTAATTATGCATATTAATTAAGTCAACTTAAGCAAATGCAAGTTTTAGAACAATCCCAACCATATATATATATATATATATATATATATATATATATATATATATATATATATATATATATA
>NEWO01000104.1:1123013-1142458 GCA_003013225.1 Phalaenopsis aphrodite | reverse complement strand
ATATATATATATATATATATATATATATATATATATATATATATATATATATATATATATATATATATATATATATATATATTAAGTGCATCATTCTTGAATGGAAGAATGAAGACAAAATTCGTTTTCAACATTGAAGGACAAAACAAAATTAAACATCAATCACCAAAGGATAGGTTGGCAAATGGACCACTTTGTTTGCTTGGATGTTGTCTATATTTTTTTTATTTATGTGATGATCAAGCATGCATGGACAAGTTGGCTTTGTGGGACCACTTATATGGCATGGTTTTGTTAGTAAGACAAAGTAATTAATGCATGTGTGCCTCATTACTTTTTGCACTTTAAGCATGAATAAAGTTATGTCAATGCAATTAATTTAACATATTAATTAATTTTTTTTATATTAGATTATTTAATTTTTATTTAATTATGTATAGTCCTGATAAAAATGGAATTTTTTTCATTTTGCATGTCTAAACAACCATTAGTATATGTATAATTCATTCTTAATTTATCATCTAACATTACTAAGTACTTAAATTGGCTTCTAGCCATTTATCATGATAATGGCATGGATAATTGAAGGGTAAAATTAGAATTGTAGGAACTTGACTTATTTGTTCGTGCAATATACTAGAACCTACTTGGCACAGAAAGAAAAGATGAATAAAAGTCAAGAGGGAACGACTATAAAAAACCTTAGATTACAAGAGATTGCGAAAGACTGCATTATCATGGGCTTTCTTGCAACCCTCTATTTATAGATTGACGTGGAGGTTTGAGTGCTACAAAAGAAGTTATATAATAAGTTACAAAGTTATTAATAATAAAAGTATAAAGCTAATCTCGCCGATTACTTATTATGAAATGCTAGACGCGTGCCGCTTGAGTAAAAACTAAGATTTGTTGCCAATTGATTGTGTTTGAGTTATCAATTCCCCTAAAAGAGTTGTTAATTAGTTCTAGAGTACAGACGATTATGCTCAACTCTGCCTTTTTCTATGAGTTTACCACGAGTCTGACAAATTCTTCATGGGCATGTTACGTCTGAGAATATCCTTTATAACGAATTCAATTTGTAGTCTCCTACAATAGAGATTTTTCCAAATTTAGCTAGGTGGTTTGTTTGTATTCATCTTTCTTTGATAAGATTAAGTGAGGCATTTCCTTTAGTGAGGAAGTGGTGTTACTTCCCCTTTGTGTTGCTTTGCTCCATTACTATTATCATTCCAATGCCTTGGCACCATTTCATAGTGTATCTTATTAGTTTTGCCAACCAGTCCTTTTTTTTAATGTTTATTCATGCTTCATGATTTAGTGCTTATTCATGCTTCATGTTTTATTGCTTTATATACAAATGCTTGGTAATGTAGAACTATAAAAGTAAATTTGCAATATGAATATAGTAAATAAATCCATCACAATTAAGCAAATTAAATAAAATTAATGAGATTGAGATAGCTTGGTAAGCAGGTGTGCTGATTAGGGCTGTCAAAACAGCTCGTGTTGTTCAGTTAACGAGCCGAACACGAACAACACGAAGAAATATTTGTTCGTTCGTGTTCGACTCGTTTTGACTCGAAATACTACCAATTAATTATATATATATCTTTGATGAGTAGTATTTTTTAAAAAATTAATTGACTAAAAGGCTACAAAGATTTATAATCATTTAAAAGTGTTAATGAAAAAAAAAATAGAATAAAAAATATTAAATTAGATTCAAATGATGTTTTAAATCTTGCCTCAATCTTTAACATCTTATTGTTACATGATTAGGGTTGTCAAAATGACTCTTTGTTCGTGAACGGATGGTGTTCGGCTCTCTAAGCAAACGAGCCGAACATGAACATACTTTTTGAGCTCGAAATATAAATGAGCCGAACACGAGCTGAGTCCGGCTCGCTCGTGTTCGGCTCGTTTACACTCCTAGTGCTGATGGGGCGATTCATAAAGCAGATCAAGCTTGGGTGCACCGCTTTGCGGCTCTCTCTTCTACTTCAGAGACACAATTCGTCCCCTTATCTTGATTGTGCTTGCATCACGACTAATGATCGACAAAATTTTAAACTAACACAGAACAACTATTTGCCCAAAAAGAAAAAAAGAATGTTGATGGATAAAATATGAGATAACTTGGAGTTTTTCATTGTAATTCAAGCTCAACTTATTATCTATTTATAATTGAAAGATGAGAGCAAAATAATAAATATTCTTTATGATTTATAGCTGTTAATGAATATTATTTTAAGTTATAAACTTATTTATTTATTTATATTTAATTTAATTTAATATATATGTTATAATATTAATATTCTCTTAATGTTAATAACATTAATATTAACATTATTAAGTAATAATATTATAATATTATAAATGTATAACATCATAACAATATTCCTTTCTTTCTATTATACTAATTATAACAATTCCCCTCCCCAATAAAAAAAATCAAATTTATGGGCAACTTTTATCATTCATTTGGTGAATTTACCTTCTAGATTTAAACTTAATGTGACTAAGGGATAAGAATTCTCTTTATATTTCTACTAATTTTTTACACCTAGTATGACATTGGTTTCACCTAAATCTTTCATAAAACATTGAGTTGTGTTTGTGCTCGCTTTGTTCTTGCTGAACAACCGTCTTAGCATCCATTCTTATCATATCTCTCTTTCCAGGTCACCCTCATTTATAAAAATCAAGAAGGAAAGGAGATGCTTAAAGTTTATAGAAACTAATAAGGAAAAAGAGTAGCTATGAAGATATTTTATATAGAAAAATCATCATAATGTAATCCAGAGAAGAGCTGCATAAAATGAATCAGACCATGCTCAACTCTACTAAATATATGAGGAAGATCCTATAAGAAGACCTTCATAATCAAACTAGAGTAAAAGATAAGTTTATTTTGTTTTTGGTTCAAAGAGACCTTCAATGACGATGTATCCTTGTGATCAAATTACAACCTGGGGACTACTCACGAAAACTTACAATAAAAGGTGTCGTGTTGGCAAGAAGAAGCCCTAAAAGTATGTAGCCAAGGAGATTATTTATGGATCCTATAGGAGAAACCTTTACTTGTGAGGGCAAAACAAGGCTACTAAATAGAGGGTGAATCATCGTAACATGACGGACAGTAGCCACTTAGCCGAGTGGGTCTATGAAATGTATCCACTAAGACTCAACAAAGGAAACAAACGTGCCCAAATGAGTTAAGTCAATAGGAAGGTCGAGGAAAGACTAAACAAGTAGATATAGCTTGGTCGGGGATTTGTGAACCTGTCCTCCTAAATTATTGGGACCTTAGATCTACTAAGCCATGATAGTAGTCTACCCAACCTGGTTTGGGATCACTTCGTTAGCAACACATGTGTTGCATCATATGAAGTAGTTCAGAAGACCTAATGTTAAAGGAACTAAATATCTAAATTCCTATGACTACTCGAACTAAAAGATACTGTAAGGACTATACCTACTAAGGGTATGGAGTGGAAACCTATATGTAAGGAAGAAAAAATGGATGACTCGGCTATAAAGCAAAGCCACCCCCACAAATAGCTCACAATCTCGTTCGGATTAGGACTACTTCTATCACCCTGAACGTTCTAGACAAACCTCCTAAGCATATAAAAATCATGCTTGACCGACAAGATTAGGAAGAAAGGAGTACTTCCCTTGGAACATACAACATGAATATAATTATTTAAGACTTCATAAGTATAGAGGCCCTATTAATATGCAAGGGGAATAACTTAATGCAATTATGATCATTTTAAAATTAACCCTAGGGTCATGCAAAAAAAGTATTTGTGGGAAATAAAATTGTTGATTTTCATATTTTATAAAGTTTATCCTAAATTTTATCAGAGTAAATCTTTTTCAATTTAAAATTTTATAACAAAAGGTTTTACCGTAAAATGCCTAGCGTGAGGGCATCCAGACAAACTACATGTATATAATAAAGAGTGAACGTGCATAAGTACAATAAAGTAAACACTCAATATCAAATAATAAATCAAGATGTTTGTAGTATTTATTTTTTATTTTTACCTTTATTTGTACCATTTTTATACTTTTTTCAATATAATTATGGTGGTATATACAGTGTGCATATATGAAGATAACATGGATGAGCATATGGAGCAAAAATGGATGCTAAATCTTAGATTGGTCCCCAGGCGCCCAAGCCTGGCACCCCGGTGCTTGAACCAACCCAAAACTCTCCAGAATATAGAGATGGAATGTGGGTGTCACTATCAAGCACCCAGGCACCCAAGCACCAGGATGTGCGAGATTACAATTTGTAGTGTTTCATTGGCATTGTTTTACTTTTGATGGTTTAAAACAAAAGGGGAGATGACATTTGCACCAGAGAATATGAGGAGTAGGGAACAACATTAACAGGAGAAAAAGAAGAGCACCACTCAAAGGAGATCAATTTGTAAAACTCCCTCAGTTAAGTTCCATATTTTATCATGTCTTTTTCTTAGGAAGTGTGAGAGAGTGTGTACTATACTTAATAGTGGTGAGATTAGTTGGACTTTATGTTGCTTATACATAGGAGATCAAACCAAGGAGAGTATTCATTATAAGAGGAAGATCGCTGTGAAATTCAAGGATAAGCAGCTCTGGTTTGAGTTTTTTTTTACTTGTGTGTACATTTATTTTATGATTTCAATGAATTTTTTGATGTTTTATTCAAACAAATGTAGTAACCAAGTGAGTTCATGCTTTTGTGTTTTGGATGTGATATAAATTGCATTTTCTCCATGAGAATTTCCATAGACTTTTTTTAGATTTGATTTAATGTATGTTGGTGTGTTCAACCCTCATTTACTTCTAAACTGGCTATTTAAAAAGTTTGCATCACTTGTGATCTAGGAGTTCTAATTGTTGACTAGAAGAACGAGTAAACTAACACACGGTAACCTAGTGAAATAAACATAGTGCCGTTAGGGGAAGCTAAATAGCAGACTAGAAAATTCTTGGGAAACTTTACGATGCTAAATCATTTGAAATATAATACTAGTTTCCAATACTTCTTATAACCTCGAGGAGGGTAAGAAGGATTTATCTCTAGTTGGTAATGATAATGTGTGGGAACTCATCAGAAGTATATCGAAGATTCACATGATCTAATTCACGAGAGTATGACATTTTGGTCTAATTAGAACTCTAAAAATATAGTCAGTTTTTAATTGTTAGGAATTAGACACCTTATAAAATAAAAAGACTTCCAACATTTCAGGCTAGACTTGGGGGTTTAGTAAACTAGAACTTCAACCAATTATAAATTTAACAAGTTCCTTGTGGGATCAATACACAGGCTCAAATCTATATATTTACTTGAGCAATATGTATATTTGCATAATACCACCTACTTCACAACAGTTTCAAGCATCAAGTTTTTGGCACATTTCCTGTGACCTTCATTAATTTTCTAATTTAAGAAAATTTTAGTTGAAAAACTTGAAGTCTAGATTGAAACTTATATTATGTGTGCTATGTATGTAAATAACCCTTTAATTTAGAAGATATACATACATACCACACAATTACTAGGTATTTACATATCTAGCGCCTAAACTTTAATTTTTACGTACATTTCACTTTGCCTATGCATGAAAGCTTGTATTTCACTTTTTAAAAGTTAAAATGACTGTAATTTTGAATTTTGATGTGATACAGGGTGGTGTAAGTGGAAGAAGTAAAGTTTCAGTAGTTAGATATGTAAATATATATATACTCTCTGATCCTGAAACTATTTCAAACTGAAGTTTGAGAATCAAACCTCTTCACCATGCAAAACATTTTTCTTTACAGATGACAAAACATGAAAGACATTTTCATGCAAATATATACTAATAACAAACATTTTCATCAAATTTGAATTTACAAACAGATGCTCATGGCTTGCAGGGTGAGATTTACAAATCTACCTGAACTTATTTGTTCAGCAAGGCCAGGCGACTCCGTCGTTCTCTCGATATCTCAAGCAGGTGAGCGATGCCCTCCGTCCATATCTCGTGCTCTCTCTCGGTTTTGCACTCAAACTCTATAACACGGCCTTGTGCGACTCGCAAGCCGAAGTAGCGCCGCCGCTCTACTCCATCAAGTAAGTTCCGGCCAGACCACTCCGGCACCTCCCTGCAAACCTCTATCACTACACCTGCAATCAAGTTTCAGCATAGATGCTATTAGAATCATCATCAAGGGGCCTTTTATATACATTCCACCCAATTCCTATATATTTACACATCTAACACACTTATACTTCACTTTTAACATTTATACCGCCCAAACCTTTCATATCACATCAAAAATATCATTGCTATGACTTTGAAAAATGAAAGACACATTTTCAAGCATGGGTGAGGCATCATATATGTAAAAAGTTAAATTTTATGTGTGAGATATGTAAGAACATAGGAACTGTTGTATGAATGTAAATATTGCAAGACAGTATGCAACATTTAAAATGGACTTCTTACTCTTTTTATTCTTTGTGATTGTTCCAGCAATGTGCTTGCTTTTCATCTTTAATATCACCTTTTTACATAATTAAAAAACAAAATATTACAAATATGTGTGAGAAAAACTTCTCCAAGAACACAGTTCGGGTTTATATTTGTATAAGTTGAAAAGAGAGAGTTACCTGACCCGTCTTACTGATGTAAACTGAGACAATTTTCCAGTGAAGATTACCTGAAAGAAAAGCAGCCATGATGAACTCATCTGAAACTTGGGGGTAAGTTTGTAAGATTTAGGGTCTATTTGGGGCAGCTGCAATTGTTTAAAGAAGCAACTGTGAAGCCGCTGAAGAAGAAGATACTGCACAAAAGCTGTAGTGACTACTACAAAATATTTTTTTACAAAAAAAATGTATGACTGTAGCTTTCTGGCCGCCACTGCAGATAGTCAAATATGATGAAAAAACACATCTTTTAGCTGCAGCTTTTTGAGAACACAGGTAAAATGCAGTTTTGCAAAACAAGAAAAATTATCGTGCGACACCACACAACAACCTCACCGCAGCCCCACACACCCTTAGCTAGATTTTATGCAAAATGTCGTCATATAAATTCTTTTTATGCCACATATTTTCCTTACATTTGTTTCCCGTTTATTTCGTTTCGCAACAAATTTGAGATGGATTTAACTTAAATCTTACTAGAGAGAAAAAAATGGTAAATTTTAAATCATGAATTTAGTAAAATTTAGTTTCTTCACAGTTGCTTCCCAGTTTTGTCTTAAATACTGAATTTACTAAATCCTGGTGTTGGCAAAATTTAGTAAATCCAAATTTGCATAATTTATTAAGAGTCTGTTTGGGGCAGTTACAGCAGTTTGAAGAACATGTTGTTAAGTTGTTATTCAAAAAGCTACGATGATTATTATAATTTTTTTAAACAAAAAGTTAGGCCACAGCTTTCTAGCAGTCACTGCACTTAGACAGATCATATTACAAAATACAACTTTCCACCGCAATTTTTTTTAAAAAATTAGATAAAACTAAGTTTTGCCAAATAACAAAAAGTGTGGCGCGACACTGCACCGTCACCACACTGTTGCCCCAAACACACCCTAAATCCATTACCAAACAACCCCTAAGCTAAACTTGGATTTGGTAAACCTTGAGTAAGATGGAAATAAGGGGTTGTTTAGTTACAAATATAATTTAGCAAATCTTGAGAGGATTAAAGCAAGAAAATTGTTTGGTATGATAATTGTTAAATCTTACTAAATTCAGAAATTTTTTTTGTCTATTTATGTCATGATTTAAGATTTGTGAGGAGAAAATTCTTATTTTATTAAATCTTGTAATAAAATAACTAGATTTAAACCTTCCAAAATCCTCCTTTCCAAGATTTAAGCTAAATAACAAATCTATGAGGAATTTACATACATATAACCCAAGTCTTATGTGTTTGCATATCTAACTCCTAAACTTTACTTTTTTACATTTATACCGCCCAAATGTTTTATATCATATAAAATATAACACCATTTTAAGTTTTAAAAACTGAAATACATCTTTTAATGCATCGAAAAGGTGGCATATATATAAAAATTAAATTTCAGTGTTATATATATGCAAATAAATAGGAATTGAGTGGTCTGTATGTAAATCTTACTTCTCCATTTTAAAACTATCTATCAAACAGTTTACTGTGATTTAACTAGATTTAACACTCATCATTCCAAGCACTCCTTCAAAATTTAATTCAATTCTCTCAAAAGTTACCAAATTTGGAATAACATGATTCTCTAAATGCCAAACAACCCCTGAATGAATTTGAGAAATTATATTTTTCACCAAATTTTATATCAAAAATTACTGAGTTACCTTTCCTGGTTCTTTTGAGCAGCTCGGCACCTCGGCTGAGAACCTCCTGGCTGCAGATGCCTAAGAAGTTCTTCTTATAGTTCGATCCCCCACCACCATCGTCATCTCTGGCGGCCGTCGCGGGGCTGTTAAGCTCATGTTGTTGCCGGAGATGGTGGCCGAACCGAGAGCTGACTCCACCTTTCTCTTCAGGAATCACTGCTGCAATGTTCCACACCTCTCTTAAAGACCTTGCCTTGAGTGTTGCTGCCCCTCTCAATGCTGTTAAGCAAGAAGGTAACAAATTGAATTATTACAAATTCATTTTCAATAAGGTTTGTCTTGCTACTATAATGATTTTCAGATGATTTATGGAAATATCAGTCATTAAGAAAAAAAAAATGAAAGCAGAGTTAAGTGTATGCTTATAACAGTGAATAAAAGAACAATTTTGATTTTGCTAGATTGAATTGTAAGACTGGGATTAGTGATCTGCAACTTTATAGTTTGGAAGATTCATATAAATATCACTCAATTCCTATGTATTCACATATCTAATAGCTAAACTTTAGCTTTTACAAACATGCAACCTTATGTATGTATGAAGAAATGTATTTCACTTACAAAAAGGTCAAATAATGATATTTTTTATGTGATAGAAAAGATTTATGTGGTACATAGAAATTGAGTGGTGTGTATATTTCTTTATTGGAAGCTTTGCAATACATACCCTTCAATTCTCATGTATTTACATATCCCATTCCAAAATTTCAAATTTTACATACAAACCACTTTATCTATGCATAACAAGATATTTCACCTTTCAAAATCTAAAATAAGAGTATTTTTTATGTGATATAAAAAATTTAGGTGTTATAAACATAAAAAGTTAAATTTGTTTTGTTGTGGAACCTGATTGTATTGTTCAAAGTTCACTGAAAGCTTTAGAGGGGGCTTAGGAGCAACACTGGAAGCGACCAGTTGGAACTAGCGCTTGGTACCAAGCGCCCCAGCGCCAGTGGGGCGCCTAGCCGCTCAGCCAAATGCTCCAAGCGCCAAGCGCGTGGAAAGCAACACCCAGGAGGGGCAGAACAACGCACAAGAGCACATTTTCAGCATTCCGGAAACAGAACGTCTTTAAGGAAACAGAGCATCTGAAAACTCAGTGTTAGACAGGTGATCCAACACCAGAAACACTTGAAGCAGTCTAGGCATTCAAGTCCTCGATTAGGAATTTGGAGAACTCTCTTGAAAAATTTGCATCTGGTGTCAGTACGTAATAAAAGCACCTAACACACTATGTTCTGTATCAAACCCTGAACTCTAGTTCTTATGATAGCACAAATTCTATAATTTCAGGCGTTCAATTCATATCTGCACATAAAATACACAAAATAAACCCTAAAACTTCACAAAACATACCAGTAGCTGCAGCCGCCGTCAAAGTGACAATATCGCCGGAATCACGAACCCTTACAGCTGATCCAACGGCGGCGGAAAGTTGTTCGCGGTCGGCGCCGGCGGCCTTCGCCGCCTCCACGCACTGCGCCGCCACCAGCATCGCCGCCGACGCCACCGCCCCCTCCGTCTCGTCTCCGCCGAACTCTCCTGCCGCCGCCGCAGTTCCGACTGCCACCGCCGCCACTGCAGAGGCAACTCCAGCCAACGAGATTGCTGCGTGTAAATCTGCGTTATGCGAACGCGCCTCTTCTTTCTTTCTTCCTCGCCGTTCTTTCAGCCATTTCCCCACCGTTCCTCCGCCGCCGGCTTGCCGGAGCTGTGGGGGCTTCTTTGGGGATGGTGGTGTTTGGATGTGCTGTAGAAAATGTTCACATGAAATTTGGTGCACGAAATTGGTAAAGATGTGTTTTTTACGAAATTTTACACATACCGCCCAAAAAATTTATCCATTTACATATCTCTCACCCAAGCTTTAATTTTTATTTTATAAGAATCTTTTCCTATGTATGATGCATAAAAAAGGTTGCTTTAATTCTAAAAATCAAATTTTGAGGGAGAGATATGTAAATACATAAGAATTGGATGCTATGTATGTATATTCCCCTTTTTCTTTAATGTTGGGAAAGAAAAACAATTGATAAAAAGTGGTAATATTTGTTTACACACCAAATAATATAAATTTCCTTTTTTCTCATGATTTTTGTTGTTTCCAAAAAGATTTATATGAAGGGAGTTAATTTTGTACAATAAAATCAACTTTTAAGGGTTCATTTAGTGAAAAAAATATTATATGTGGATAAGGTAAGTGTGGATTTAAGTATAACATGCAGATTCTGCACGTAATAGTCGCTCCTAATTGGGATGGCTGCAGCATTTTAAAAAGGTAATTGTAAAACTGTGATGTAGAAAAATCTTCTTAAAAAGTTGCAGTGAGAATTACAAGTAAATATATATTTTTTTTCAAAAAGCAAACATTTAACCGATTATGTTGAAAAAAACAAGTACCCAATAAAAATTTCTATAAAACAACATGAAAACAGTTCTCCAAACAAAACTATGACGGTAACTAAAATGAAAAGCATACAAAGTTGTCCCAAACAGACCCTACGATAAATATAACATCACTTGAAAAAAATTAAAAATGAATTTTAAACTATCACCATTATTATTAGTAAAAAATTAGTTTTGCATTTATATCACTCTCAAAATATGTTTTCACTTTTCAAAAATTAAAAAAATTAGTAATTTTGATGTGATGTGAAATATTTGATCACTATAAATGTAAATATGGAAGTTTAGATTCCAAATAAAAATTACATCTTTGAACTCTACTCATATGTCTAGGTAGACTAATCTTATATTTGATTTACAAACAAGACCAAATTCTAATATGAGATATATTAAATTGTTGAAGATAGGATCACATTTATAAATTAATCCCACCATAATCCAAAGTTTTGAATCACATTGATTTGATCTTTTGGAGCATATAGACATTTTTGTAATTTTCAATTTACTAATTGAGATTTTTTTTTTAGAAAATACATTTTAATTATAAAAAGAATTATTCAATCAAAAATGGACTAAATGACAATAATGTTCTCATGACCCATTATTTTTTTGCCCCTTTCCATTCACTTGTTTTAGTGCAGTTGAGTACAGCTGTGTGGAAAAATAAATAGTTTTTTATTATAAAATAAGATATTTACATACATATCCTACAATCCTTATAAATTTCGATCATATTTACATTTATAATATTTTGCAGTCATAAACATATACATGAAAACATAAAATATGCATTTTATATGTGTATATATATATGTTTTTTTAAGAATAGCCGGAAGTTATGATACGAGCCCCCAACCACTATCATGTGTTTAACTATTTGAGGAATGTCTTTACTATCGGCAAACTAGTGAGGATGATTCAAACCCGTGACCTGAAGGGACTTATGACCTTCAAAGAGTCTGCTCTACCGACATGCCACAACTGACGACATGTGTGTGTATGTATATACACATGTATATATATGTATGAAAATTTAGAGGTTAGATATGTAAATATAAAATGTATGTAGATTCCAGCGAAAAAATATATATATATATATTCATAATAAGACCTTTAGTTCGTTGAAATCGGAAGGAGAGAGTGGGGGGCTGTCGGTAAGATAACCGCCGATGAGAGGACCGCTGCTGTGAGATAGACGGCCGGAGCTTCGAGGAGTCAAATCCTGCAAATTATAACCTAAAAAAAATCAAAAACTAATAATATTTTAAGATTTTTTCATGAAATTTTAAAAAAAATTTAAAGGTTTTTTTTTTTTTTTTTTTAAAATATGAGTTAAATAGAGCACAAATCAATTTCAACTAAAAAAAATTGGATCTTTGAATAAGAAAGCTCTGCTTAAATCAAGATCAATGTGTGGACGAGTTCCGTGCGGATTGGACGTAGATTGGTGGTATTAGATTGATATTGAGGACTCAAGTATGGTTCAATTAGCAATTGTCTCTCCTTAAGTTCAATTTTTTTATTATGTTGGCAGACAATTTGATCTTTTGTCCCTTCTGAAATATCATTTTGTAATTTATTGTCTTAGCCCCTTTCATATTTCACAGAAAAAAGCCGGTTCCGCTATATTGAGGTGAATATGATCTCAATAACACTACAATAATACCACAATAACACCGATCAACATACGAATATGAACCAAAAACAAAAACAAAAACAATAACAAGAAGATGCAATTTTTTTTATGAAAAAAATCCTTTTTTTTGGTTTCTTCGGCTAAAAAGATGAACATACAGACACCAAGCGATCGAGAACGAGCTGCGATGTAGAAGAAGATGAGCAGGAGAAGGGATTGCCGGAGACGGTGGTCAGACATGGAGACGCCGCCGCCGCCGCCTCCGCCGCCGGCGATTCATAATCTCCGGCGAAGTCTTCCGCTAAATTCCTTCGTGAGAGTTGGAGAGCCGAGGAGCTCCATAAGCGAGAAAGGAGTTCCATTGGGTCCAGGGGTGATTCCGGCGGCCGGAGATCGGAGAGATCGCAGCCTTTGTTCATCTTGTAGAAGAAAAAATGGGCGTAAATGGAGAACATTTCGTGTAGGTGCTCTGTTTTATAGAGATAGAAAGAGAAAAATGACTGGTGTTGTCGCCTCTTTCTCTCTCTAAAAAACTGTCGATATGCCACTATCTAACAATTTAATTACAACTTTGCCATGGCAAAGGGCAGTTGCGATTCCAATTAGGTGTGTGATTGGGTCAGGCCGGTTTGGGCTCGGCTGAAAAGATTTCGATCCGATCCCAATCAGAGCAAAAATTTGAATTAAATGTCGAGCGATTAATGATCTTCGAACTAATTTTGGTGATTTCACGACCCTAACGATACTGGGGCTATTAACAATTTGATTTCGAGCTGAGTTGAGGTCGGCTCCAAGAAAATTTTGAGCTTGTAACTCAGACTGTCTATTGTAATCCGAACCAAAATTCGAATCAATTTTCGAGCAATTAACAATTTTCGAGCTAAATTCACAGTGCGAGTTGGGATTCCGATGATCATATGATTTAGCTTTGTATTCCATTTTATAATATTTCATTAAAAAAAAAGTATATTAATTCAATGATATTATTGATGTATCCCATCAAAAAGTTTAGGAATTTTGTGTAATTAATTAAATTTTGGTCAATAAATGTAGATATGTTTTTCTATTATTTATCAGGACAAGTTTGTCGTGTATTATCAAAAATATCTTGATAAGGATTACCTCGTAGTTGGCTCATATGCTATATAAAAATCATTAGGATAGTCAATGATTTGTTTGAGCATCAATTTTAACACAATATGTATCTTAGTGGCCTCAAAAGGAGTATAATAAAATATTCCCTTGATTCTTTGCAAGTGGATCATTTTTTTTCTCAGACTGCACCGGACCGCACTGCTGACGTGTTTAGCAAAGTTGTGTTTTGTGTGCATTGGCATCCATTTTTGATGTGACATATACGATACATTCTTCTCGAATGGCACGACACTATGGTTGGGTTTTGAAACACCAGAAATGGGCTCCGAGTTGAGCATTGCCAAACCGACAACGTTCTGACATCCTTTGCGCTGACGTTCGTTTCTGTGGCACGAGGTTGTATATGACTGTTGTAGGTGCTCCCGTGAGATAGACTGTTGATGGTTGCGCCAGACGTGCTCGTGCCTTAAGCTTATGGTCAGGATAGATGGATTTCATGTTGGAACTGTTTTGCTCGACGATATGTGAATGGTTCGGCCTCTAGAACTCTTTTGAGATGCATTTACGATCCCTACGGAGGTCTGAGGATCATAACCTGCTCACATTTGATCCTTTAGAGGTCCCACGAGACCTGGAAACCTCTTGACGATATTCACTGGAAGCCCAATCATTATGGGGTCCGGCCTGACAATGTCTAATTCAGTTGTGGCCACGCCTAGCTAGTCGTGTGACCACACTTAAATCGGGTGTGTCCACACCAATATCACCCCAAACAACATAAAAGGGTTGTGGTCAACATGAACATGCCTGAAGGTGGCATGACCACGTCGGCCAAACAGAGACTACGATGTAATTACGCCACAATATAGGTGTGACCATGCCCAAATCTCAGCAGGTGCTCAAGTTTGTCGACCAGCGTGGCCACACCAGCAAGTGGCATAGTCACGCCTCCCAGACAGAGCGCTCGATGTAATTACACTGGGCCTCGGGCGTTCTGAAACACCTTGAACGATGGCATGACCACACCCGATGCGGCATGGCCATGCCATCAGGACTAGCTCATGAATTTTGGGCCTCCAATCCCCAGATTCCCGCTGTCAAGGAAACCAAGACTACTGTTCCTTCCCCTTTTGTACGGCTCTTCGCCCAAATAAGGCATAAAATATATTTTGAGGCCATTCCAAATTGGGAGAGCGGCCTTGGCCCCTTGGATAAACAAACCCTTATAGCTGAATAACCCATGGAAAAGAGCTCATTTGAGCTCATTGGCTACAATTTGTTGAGGAGTAGAGCTTGGAGAAAGGGGAGGTTTCAAGAAGCTTCCAGTGAGATTTCTTGACTGTTTCATCTTTTTTCTTAAGGAGAAGCCAAGACAAGTTGTTCAGCTCCATTTTCATCACATTTCCTTCCATTTTTCTAATCGTCTTTGCCGTCTTCGGCAACATTTCAGTGAGGAATGCTTCTTCATTTTGTGGGAAAGGTGAACTCCAATGAATTCCTCATTCTCTCTAGTGATGAGAGCTTCCTCACCACTTGGGGGAAGCAATCTGGTCATCTTCCTCATCTCCGGCAACGTTTCGGCGGTGTCGTCATTCTCTTCGGTGAGGAGAGCTTCTTTCAACAAGAAGAAATGCTTCGATCAACCGTCACGAAGGTGAAATTTTTTAAATTTCTCAATCCCTTATGATTTTCATTCCTAGGGCCTTTAGGTTTAGATGTTAGAGAAATTAGGTTAGGATTTTTTATTTCTATAGGAAAACCCATAAGAATTAGGAGCCTTTTGCATTTCCTCCACAAATCCAAGAGAAAAACCTACCTTTTCTCGTTTCTAACATAAAATTTGAATGGCGGGATCATTGTAATCCTGCATTTGCGAAATCCACCATTTTGACTTAAAGAACAGAAAGCCCGAATTTGACGTTCACTACGTTGCAAAGGCTTTTATGTGACGTTCATACAGGGCAAATGGAGGCGGGCGCTCGTCGCTTTTATGCTACGCTTGCCTTGTTTTGTTTAGGGTTTACCCATGAGTTTGCTAGGGCAAGCACGATTTATTGTTGAATCTAATTGAATCTCATACTGCATGTCTTTAACATTTTTATTATATGCACCACATGGATTATTTTCAAAAGTGCATCAAAACATCCATTTTTTTCATGTGTCGTTGATCGGCCGCTACCCTCCAATTCAATCAATTTTCGTCGATCTACTTGATCGATTGGTCGATGCCATCTTGATCACATCAATCAGCCACCCATCATCGATCAGTCACAATCTTCGATTTGATCGATTATCATCAGTTTACTTGATCGATCGGCCATCACTGGCTTGATAGTATTGATCGATCACCCTTCATCGATCGAGCGCACTCAGACTCAATTGACATTCTTTGGTACATTCAATCGATCGGTCGCTCACCAGCCAAATCGTATTAATCGACCATCCTTTATTGATCGTACGTGCACTCCGGCTCGATCGACTATCCCCGATTCCACTCAATCGATTGGTCTCCACTGATCCGATGATGTTGATTGACTACTCTTCGTTGATCGACCGCACACTAGTCTGATCGACCTTTCTTCGGTCCATGATTAATCTGTCACCATCAGCTCGATCGGTTTATCGACCACTGTCTGTCGACATGGTTGAAAGACACCACCACCAGCCCAATTGATCAATCGATCTTTTGCATTTGGTATATTGTATTCATTGCATGTTTCATTACATTGTCTACATTCGAGCATCCACACTAGCACATTATCGTACACCCATGAACATATCCCTTCATATGCTCATGATGAGTATTCATGCCTGCCAGCAGCATGTTACTCGATATATTCACTTCGTGGCATCCTTATGTCACTTAGCACCACGTTACAAGTGGTTTGCACTTTCACTTTCCACTCTTGTGTGTTTACTTGGCATAACACCTTGTATATCCATGACTTGCCTTCTTGAAGTCTTTGCATTTAGATTAGTGTTTTCATACAATTATTCCTTGCACTCATGCGTCATGCGAATGGATGACCCACCATCGACTCAATACATTGTGTAATTCCCTCCAACTTGAGTTACATCCTCTCACTTCCTACGACATTGCGTTGGGTTGTCGTGGGCGCCCCTCCAGGTTACTGCCTCGACGACACCCACCCTCTGGGTCACTGCTCTGATACACCCTCCATTCGAGTCACTGCCTCCAAGGCACTTCCATCCTCCGGGTCACCACCTCCACGACACACCCACTATCAGGGTCATTGTATCAGTGGCACACTCATCTCATTTGTATTGTATGTTTTGTGTGCATCCTTTGGCACTATCGGCGCATTCGTCACTAATGTACAAACTATATGCTTGTGGCGAATGTTTACCATCTTTCGGTTATTCCTACTATGTAAGGACGATCATGTCACTCATAATCATGTTGCATTTGCATGTACATTCTCTGATTATCTCAACGATGAATCTGACTCGTTAGCTAAGTGACTCATTGTTGGTCATGATGAGGTAGCAGTATTGCCCACGAGAATGCCTCAATGGGGCATTACTAGCTACCACACCGTGATTAGCACGTGTATGTTGTGCTAAGGTTCCAAATGGTCTAATAGGTGCCACTTAGACCTTCTATTTTTAGAAACTATTCTAAAAGTATAAAATTTATATTTTTATTACTTATACAAATCATATTTTTAAAATATATTTCTAAATTACTTGCATGCTTAACTTAGACTATACATGAGGTCAAATATTTCAAAAGCTTTTGCAAAACCTGCATATAGTGACATCTTTTAGAATCCTTGGATTTTTAGGATGGGTCTGGTGACGGCGACCCTGTGAAAACATATGTCAGCCTGTTGACATGACCACACACTCACTTAGATGCTATTTAGGACATTACATTAGATGATGTGTTAGGCTAAGAAATAGGATGTAGACATTCCATTTCGATGTTCATGCTATAGTTCTCTACTAGCTTGGTTGCCCCAGCCAGACATTACCTTTTGTGCCTTTAGTGTGCTTGCATGCTTATTAGTTTGATATGCATGGTAGTATATATAGGACAGTCTTCTGTAGGGGGTCATGTTATATATATGCACACATATAGGTACAATAAAAAGGGGAAACAATGTAAAAATTGTTACTAACCCTTTTTCACAGGCACTGCTTAGCTCCCCCAGAAGACATGGCCCAGACACATTGCTTGCTCATTTGGCTTTCTCGCTGACATTATCTCCGTGCAGATTAAGTCTTTTTTTTTATTTTTCCTGATGTACTTTTATAGTCTCTATGAGAGAGAGTTTTGTATTATAAACAAGATATGGGCATGGGTTTCGATGCACTAGACGAGCGAAACCGTGTGACAATGACCAACAGATGTTTGTTGGTGTCTCGTTCCTTAATTATAAATCTCATTTATGTATAAATTTAGGATAATGCATTTACTTATGAAGTGTATGGTTACATTTTTCTGTTTTTAGGATATATTACCGACTCAGCGGTATCGGTCGTTTATTCTTTCATATTTGACTCGCTTTACTGTCTTTCTTTATTGCATGTGTGCTTGAATTGCTTTTCCACCATTTTTACTTTGTGGATTGTCTGGGAATCATGCAGATCATTTAGGCTCACTAAGGACCTAATGTTGTAAACTTTTTACAAAATCTTAATAAAATTTTAAGACTGATTACAATTTAGAATTTAAATATTCCAGATTTTAAAATCTATCTCTTACTTTCCTGCATGACCTTCGGACTGGTTTTAAAATAGGTTGCATAGTATGTGCATATCCCAAGTCATATTAATAGGGTCTTCAGGCTTAGGATTGTAGTAGATAACTGCATCATATGCATGTCCCGAGAAGAAGCTCTATGCTTCTCCAAAGCGGCGGTCTAGCATAGATTTCTACTTAGGTGGTTGCCTAACGTGCTTAGGTCATTAGAAGACTCCTCGACCTAGACGAGGTGTAAATACTTTTTTTTTTAGTGTATCCAGCTTTGTAGCTGAACCTCCCTTCCTCTTCCTTTCCAGCGGCATCATTGCCACTTCGGCGGTTATAAGTCATACCACTTGGAGCTCCACCTGATAGTCAGATGATACAATTTTTTTTTCCTTTGATTTGAGGTCCTTGTGGACGATATGATTCATAGGTTGATGATCAAGAATCTCCGGACATGTTGGGTCGACTGCATTCACGGACAAGTAGACTTAAGGTCCTAATGGCTTGGGATGACGGGTTTGTGGTGCCCCAATCTGACTATCTCTACCTGTCAGGGATTACTCCTCATTCTTTTGACCATCTCTATTTAGTTATGTCAATCATTTTGCCTTCATTGGTATCATCTCGATGGTCTGATTATCTATGAGCTGTCGTCCATTTGTGATACAATGATTTGTCATCTGTCCTTACGGCTCGGATGTGCTTTGACGTATCAGGATTCCCCATTAAGAAGATTTGATTATTTCATAGGCTTCGAATGTCGGTGAATCAGCTACCCATGTGGGGACAACGAGAGACTAACTCTCTACCCCGTGGCTTAGCGGAAGCTTTAAAAGCATTAAAACATTCATCTATGAAATAACTGTCATTTGATAGTCATGTGTTAGTTGTCACTACTAATATAAGCAAAACTCCTTTTGGATCAAGAGTATTCTTGGGCAATCCAAACATGTAATTAACCAAGTGGGATAAGTCTCATTGGGAGCACTCTAAACCCCAAAACAGGCAAACATACTTGAATATTTGGATATGAGTAGTCTACGTGAGTATTCTTTAGTGTATTGTTGACCTCACTTTTGGTTGAGGTCTAGAAATTTCTTTAGTAGCCTAGGTCTAGCTATAGGACTTTCCTATTGACTAGTCTTAGAAAATTAGAAAAGGTACCCCCATCATTAGAAACTCAAAACTCTTCTATT